>OMLM01011813.1:0-73319 GCA_900302695.1 Helostoma temminkii | reverse complement strand
CCCTCCACCACTCCTATCACCACTCACACATAGATTTTCAGATTTTCTCTAGACAGCCACCTCACTGTCATTATTGATTCCTTCCATTATTTAGTGTTATTACTCAGAATGAGGTGTTTAAAATCAGTCAAAATGCTGACCGCACCATAAGCTGACATTGTCTCTTAGGTTATGTTTCCACGGAAACCAAAGCAAGGAAGAAATGGCAGTTAGTTAGAGATCTGTGGTTTTTGTTCTGATGGTGATAATTGGAGAAGAAGTAGACCTGAAACTGGCCTGAGGTTTTGGTTGCCTTTTTTGCATACAAAAGCATATAACCACATTAAGGCACCAAAGCACACTACCTGGACACACACACACACACACACACACACACACAGAAAAGCACACATCTCCTGCTGTCCTTGTTGCAGTACTGAAGTGTGTGTCCCATTGAGAGGGTTGTGACCCAGTTTGACTGTGTAATGCTGTGTTCGCTCTGAGCGGAGGAGACATACAGCACACTGTACTGTCAGGAGGCTGAGGCTAGGAGAAGAACAGAAGGAATGAGAGGAAATGTAGAGAAAACACCCTGGTTAATCCACAGGGGGGAGCAAAGGAAGCAAAAAAAAATCTGCAAGACAGAAGGGAAAAAATAGTGGATACGGCTGAGGTTGTAAAGATGAATTTGCAATGAAATACGTATGTAACTGTGAGCATATCATATGAGCACACTGGAACTAGAGAGAGCGAAATGTGTGGAAAGCGAGGCATGTGACCAGACCATGACCCCGTGCTACAGGGTTTCCCTGGAGGGCTTTGTTAATGTGGCACAGCTATAGCACAGCAGAGAAGCTCATTGGCCCAGCTTTTCACCACCTGCTGTGTGTATGTGTGTGTGGAAGGGGGAGATCTGTGTGTGGCTGCAAGCGCCACTGAGTGTATATACATCCACTATGGCTGTTCACTATCAAGCACTGTGTTCTTGTGCCGTGTGTGTAAGAGTCCTCCATCTCAAGGCCGTATGACTCTTGCAGGACTTCTCATCCTGATCACTGTCACGTCATAACCGAGACTCAGAGCCTTCCATCTGCCCCCCTGTGTGTGCATGTGCATATGTGCATGGGTTAATTGTTGCTATTGTGGTGCTTAAAGAACTATAGGACCATAGTGCTACATTTGCCTTTTATTATTTGATCAACGCCCAAACTGTCACCATCTCTACTCTTATGCACATTCTTTTTTATGGCACTCATATTATTTGTCTTTGTTTTTCTCCAGCTGCATCCTCCATCAGCAGTGAGTCCTCTCCAGTGTCCTCACCGGCCACCAACCACAGTTCTCCAGTTAGCACACCCAAGAGGGGTCCCCTTGGTCCTGTCCTGGTTCCACCAGCAGGTCACAGCGTGCCAAACACTCCACCTGTAGTCACCATTGCTCCCACAAAGACAAGCAACGGCCTGTGGAGGAACGAGGGGCGCCAGGTAAAGGCACGTTTAAATACACCTCACACTGATCTTAAGCCTGTTCTGTTTCTTTCTCTTAATTAACTTTTTTCTTTTACTTGATCGATCTGAAGTATCAGACTGATCCAGATTCTGATCTAGATGTCTTATCTAGCTTTTAAAGCAACATGTAAATTTAGTTTAGTTATTCTTCAACCCCTGACTGCTAGCATAAACATTCACACAGTCTCTTGAGGTATTAATGGATGTAGTAGCTGGCCTGTAACCCATAGTGTGTCAGTACTTACTTGACATATGTACATGGTTCATAGCTGTCTATGAATGTCTACTTCCCCCATCACCCCCCACCCTCACGGTTGTATGCTTTAAACAATGCCAGCTGCCACTGGGACATCGAGGTGACAGCCTCAACGGCAGTTAACATCTGTGCCTCTCTAGCCCCCCTCCTACTTACCCCTCTTAGCCTTGGATGGTCTCCGCCTCCTCCCATGTCCTAGCCTTTAGCCTCCTAAGCCCACCCCCAACCTCACCTCTAGCCTCACCCTCTTTACTCAAGCAGTCAAGTGCATCCTCTGCCTCATCACCCCAACACCCACTTTCTGTTATGTAGTGGGTTAGAGAGAGCGCTGCTTCCTTTGATAAGGAGTGGATTATGGATTATGGCCCTGCTTTAAGCCTTCTTATCTCAGCTCAGGGCTAATGGTCGAGGCCAAGCACACGGTTATGAACAGCACTCTGCAACACGCGGAAACTCTCAGAGATATTTTGACAGTTCCCAAGAGACGGACAGAATAGGGATAGCAAAGGGTGAGTGAGGATGGTAGCCAGCAATCGATGCATGGTAGCATTTAAACTATTGTCCTCTACCCCGAACAGCCCTCCTTGACCCTCACCTTCTGTAGTTATAGCTTTTATAAAATGAACCTTCCATAGTTCAAGGGTCACCCAGGGTTGGGAGGGGCTGGAAAGACAGCAGGGTTCTCCCATTGAGGTCCGTCTTTTTGCCATTTCTTCAGCATGGCGGGTTTCAAACAGCAGAGGAAGAAATACTGAGAGAGAAACTCCCGTGACTCCCATTCACATACACATATATTGTAAATAAACCTTGGCGCATGTTGGCATGCTTTTGCATCTTCAAATTGAAAAGGTCATGTCACTGGGGGTGTGGTGCCTCCAGCAGCTCAGGGCCACCTAGTACAAATAATGAGGAGGTTAAAGGAGGTGATGTGGACTAGAGGTTAGGGAGTCATGGAAGCTGGCGTCACAGCATCTCCCCTATTTATGTGGTGTCGCTTCAGTGAGCACATATAACTGTGGTCACAAAGAGCCATGGGGCATAAAGGACACACATACATGTCCGTCTTAAACAAAGATACTGTCTGGAACTTTGCTAAGGTTACGAATCACTGATCAGGAAGGGTGCATCGAAGAAGAAGGGCACTTTTACCACCCTCTTTTGCCTGTCTTTTTTTTTTTCTCTCACTCTCTTAGTCTACAATTATCATTCAGTTTTAGGCCAAATATTGTTTTAGTTAAGCTTCCTTTCATGTCATCTTGTGTGTTTTTTTCCCCCATGAGTGGAACAAAATGGTTAATAATGAGGGTCACAAAAATCAGAACAGTTTTATTTAAAGACTAAAAGAGGCTGCATACAGAGGCAGCAGTCTGTTCTCTGGATCCCCTGTAAAGTATCCAAGAAAAGCTGGTCTGTTCATGTGTGTGTATTTACGTGCATGTCTTTCTTTTTGTGCTTTCAGAGGGTTGATTGTGGCTGAGGTATGAATATGTCTTTCAGAGGGGTGATGGGCAAAGCAGTGAAGGAGGGAGGGCTTGGTGCATTGGCATTTTGCTTTAATGACTGCAGGAGTCTGCTCCCGCTGCTGCCTGTAATTGCTTTTTAATTGGCAATTTGGATTCATGGCTCCATCTGAGAGGCGTAAACGAGTGCTCTACAGAGTGCGGGGTCTCCCACTCTCACTGGGGGTTACAGGGCCCTGGCTCACACAGAAGAACATGGCTGTTAATGGATGTGTCTCTGAGTTTGAGTGCTTGTATTCATGCTCTGTTGTGCGGATATGGCAGGCTGCTGGTGAATAATGTGTGTTTGAGAATAGAAAAGGCTGTTTTTTTGGCAGGGTGAAAGGTCAAAATGGGATGGCTGGTTGGATTTGCAGGTTTCTGAGTGACTAAGGTGCCTCTCTAATGGGGATTATGTCTTTATGGTGCCCACACAAACAGGAACTAAGCTCAGGTAACAAAAATGTGCATACAGCATGACAGCAGTATGCTTCATTTCAACCCAGGCCTTACTGTATTCACAGATAAAATAAGTTTTCACTAATAGAACATAAAGTAAATGACACACTTTCCTGTTCAGAACAAATATTGGAGCATGCCTGACTCTCTTTTCAAACAGCTTACAACAAAAGCATGCTCAGACTTGCAAACAGTACCTCTTTAGAATGTTCTAAATGGAAAACATCAACTTTTGCTCTCTAACAGATGTTTTGGAGTCCTTCAGTTTAATCGGAAAAGGCTGTACATCATACTGTTGCACTTGGTGTGTCAGTACAGTGGTGTATGATGATCTTAATCCAGAAAATATATTAAGCTATGCATAATTGGTGTGAGTTTTGGATGTTTTTCTCTGAATGTAAGGTGTTATTTTATAGCAGTATGTATAGTTTGTTGATCATGCTGGCTTTAATGATCTTAAATACAGTTGAAACTGTATTAATTAATTCAGTTTCAAGCAGAGGTTTAGAAGTATGTTTGCTGTCCTTTTATGGTATTTCTGTGAAATTCTAGGGAATAGCATATCATCAGTTTTCTGTTAATGTGTCTGGGAATTGTTATTGACTAATAACAAAATCATGCCCTTATCATACAAAACGCCTGTGTATGACAGTATTTTTAACACAGGCTCACCCCACATTTAGTTTTACCAACTACTGGTCACCAGGCAAATACCAGATAGTGTTCAAGTGTTATAAATAAAAACAGACCCTGTGTGATTATATTTGCAAAGCAGCTTTTTGTGTTTTTATGTTGTCAGAGTGTTGTTTGGTCTATCTATGGCATTATCTTTCTCTGTATGGTCACTTTCTTTTACAGCTTTGAGTGGTTAAGTTTGGACACAGTCTGAGGCAGTTTTTTTCTTGCACCCTTTTTACACTAAAATAGTTTACCAGCCTGTTACTGAACTTCTATCCATTGTACGGCAAGTTTTAACAGGTTTAGGGTGTGAAGCCCAAGGTTAAGGGCCATTAAGAAATACTTTGCATGATATATCATGGTGCTGCCACCTCTTTACACATAACACAGTAAACATATCGGTTATGTTAGACAACATTCAGTAATGACATCTCTCACTTGCTTTTCCAGATTTACTAGCACTACTAGTGAGGTATTGCATATTAATAATATGTACCCACAGCAATACATCTTTCCGATTCCCAGGAGGGGATAAACTGAAGGAATACACTCAGAGCATGAAATGAACACATTTGTAACTTTGTATACACTAGTCTCCCACACATACCATGAGAGAGTATACTATCATATGTCCAGATAGCCACCCCTCAGCTTTTGGTAGTGTTGAACAACAAGAAAAAAAAAAAAAATTCTGGGATCCAAAGGAGAACAAGCAAAGAGCAAACAGAGAGTCTGGCATCATGTGAATCCCAAGCTACTATGCGATATTGACTTCTTTTGAACCTCTCTTTCCAGTAGGCTGCTCATTGGTATATGTCCCTGTGCTCATAAAGCTTTAAAAGGATGGAGATGAGATGGTGGCTGGTTACAGGGATAGAAGGTTTCAGGGAAAAAAAAGCCTTGCTGTTTAGTGAAGTGTAACAAACAACAAAAAGCAAACTAACATTAAACTACTTGGGGGTCTAAGAAACAAAGTGGGATATGGGAGTCTAAACATTAGAGGCATTTAAGAATGGATGTTACCGCATCAGTGTCAGCCTGGGTCAGTGGCTTCAGAGCAGAATGTGGAGGTAATGGCTCACTAAATGGGATTTGTTTTATCATAGGGGGAAGTAAGAGAGAGGACAGTGCTGCTGTGAGGTCTCTCTCAAATCCCAGGGAGCCCGGAGGTTAATTTAGAGGTGCAAGAAGTGCATTCTCCTCTCGCTCGTCTTCTTTATGGCTTCATCTCTATCTTTCCTGCCTTCACTCTTTCTGTTTTTTCTAGTTCCTTACTAGCTTTAATTTCAAGTCTCGTTTTACAGGAGATAAGATAAATGTTCTACCATCCCTGTGAAAGTCCTCTGTGACCACATATCCCTCTATAAACTATTTCCTCGTACAGGGGTTGTAAGTTTCTCAGTTTTACAATTGCATTGGTAGGCAGAGGGAAACCAAAGCTTCAGAAAATGCACTCCCACTCCCACAGCAGGATGTCTTTGTAGCTCTGAAACGGTATATGTGCGTGCTGAGTGTGTGTGTGTGTGTGTGTTTGTTGTGGGATTGGATAAGTGAGAGCTGGCTTGCCGCCATAGGGAGAGAGGGAGGTGAAAAAGAAGAAGGAAAAAGAAATAGAGGCAGAATGATGTTGCTTTTTGGACTTTGTTGTCTTCCCTGTAGATGTAGGTGCACAAGTTATGTGTACACACAGATTTTGCCAAGATCAAAGTAATCATATCTTTAGAAGTACTGCTGTTGTACAGCTATCATTACCACATCTTCATCGATCATAAGGGTGGCACATAGTTTGCAATTAGAGAAAAACAGTGTGGCTGCTTTTTACCAGTCTCTGCCTGCTTGCTCCGTTCTTCTGTATATTCCCTCAGAGGCATGCTGATCCATCTATTTTTACAGGGAGGTGGTGTGTTTAAGAAAGTGGATAAAAGTGCCTGATGTAGGAAGAGAGAGTGATTGCTGCACCAAAAACTGGTCTATTCTTCCCCCACCTCCCTACTCACAGGATGAGTACTGACAACCATGACGGTCACAGGTCCTCACAAACAATGATGAAGACTCTCTTTCTGCATCTCTCTCCAGGCTGACTCGGGGGCTCGTGGGGCCAGCAGGGAACGTCTGAGTGCAGAGGGGACCCTCTCCCAGGAAAAGGGTGGTCCCTCAGTCCCTGCCCACCTCCTGGGAAACCCCTATGCCTTTGGTCTCACCCCTGGTGCTGTCATGCAGGACTCACGTTTCCAGCCTCTCAAGTGAGCCACACTTCACAGAGTTTGTGAAGTTTACAAGTTTTCAGTTTAAAAAGTTAAAGAAATATTTAAGCTAGATTTGATAAAAGTGTATGATCTAGGGTATAAACTGGAATAATCGGCTGCAGCAAACATTTGTCTTGTTTTGTTGGGGCAACTAGACTTGAAATGTAGTAAATGCTGTGTATGCACAACAACAAATACATAGGAATCTAACTTATGGTCTTTTTTTCTCTTCTGCACCCACTCATCTGACATTCAGTCTGCCCAGACAGTTGCCTAATGCAGTGCCCCCTGGACCTGTACCAGAAGAATACCTCCGTGGTTTTCGGCCCTATGCCACGACTGAGGATGCCCTCCGCATGCCTTCTTTGCCCTTGGGCCTGGACCCTGCCACTGCAGCTGCTGCAGCTGCCTACTATCACCCCAGTTACCTGCCCCACCCCTCCTTCACGCCATACAGGTAAGTCTGTCCATTAATTTCTTGTGTTGACTTGGCACTCATTTCCTTTGAGAGCAAACTGTGCAAACCAGTGCATATAACTGAACTAGGTGTTTGTGTTGCTAAGACTCAGCAGTAAACAGCAGTAAAGGCATTAGTGCACAGCTGACCTTGAATTCATGTTCCCAGAGGTAAAATATTTTGTTGATGTTCTAGATTTTTATATTTATTTCACTGGGAGACTTTGAGTGTATGAAATTGAATTTGTACATGACAAAGACAGTTTAAAAAATAATCAGGTTTCAGTTTAAAAAAGAAAAGAAAGAAGAGACAGAAATCACAAGAGCCAAGTCAGGTGTGTAGAGTGGACCACATCTGGACAGTTCTGAGTTGGTGATTGGTCGTCAAGATGAGCTTGTAGCTTTCTTTAACTGTTCTGCCACGTTTAAACCAGGAGGAAAATTGTAGATCACGGGTACATGTTTGTTCCCACCAGAGAAACTTTCACTTTCTGGCATGTACTACTTTCACTTCTATCTAGAGAAAAACTAGGGGATATAAGGTTTCTGAGAAAGAAAACTGGGGTTTGATGCTTATATTTCAAGTCAGATCAAATGAGCTATTGAAACTTGCCTCATATTGCATAATGTGACAGACTGAAAACAACCCTTGTCTGAAAATTCTGTTCAAATCAGTTTCATTTGATTTGGATTAATGGACTGATTTAAAAAATAGATATAGATCACCAAAGGCTGCAGTAATGTCATTTCAGAGCTGCTGTAATGATGGTTGTCGTTTGCAAATTTCAGTGATTTTCAACAAGAAGCATTACACTTACTTCACAAAAATTTCTATTGTGTTATTTTTTCTGTATCACTAGACAAACAAATAAATGAGAAGCTTGCTTTTTAAATATTTTAAGGCTGCCAAACCAAGCCAGTTAATAGGAAAACCCAAAAAAGAACAGCCACAAAAGCAGCTAGTTTTGTAAGTGTGTATATCTGGAGATTATTTATGGATATTGTTTGACAACTTAATAAAATCGTATGAGGTTTTTATACATCTAAAATAAGATGTACCCTGCTCACTATTGTCTGTAATGAATTCTCTCATACAGAAAACAAGGTTTTGTTTTACCTTTGTGTTCTTTATAGGAGGGACAACATTGTTACCGTACAAAAATAGATCATACAGAAACACCAGCAGCATGATTTGCTCAAAGCAAGCAGAAGACTGCTTGCTTTGGGCTATCACACAGGCTGCATGCCCCTGGTCTGTCAACCCAGCAAGATCAGAGGACTGCAGCACCCATCACATACTGCACTGTAATGGATTTAATGAGGGGATGAGCAGAGGATGTCACACACATACACAAAAATACACACAATACACAACACAGTCTCTTGCTAGCTGCTGTTTAGTGATTGAGGTTAGCTGACAGGCACTGCTGCTTTCTCAAAAGATGGAAGAACCTGTGATGTTGCTTCTGTGCAAGATGGAGGCACACACAGGTTAATGAAAGTGAACGCTGTACTGTCACACAGGGAGACTGACTCTTTCTCTATTTTCTGTTTTTATTGCAATCCTTATCTCCCAGGATGGATGACCCATTCTGCCTTTCTGCTTTGAGGTCACCTTTTTATCCACTACCGGCAGGGGGAGCTTTACCCCCCATCCATCCCTCTGCTGTTCACATGCACCTACCAGGAGTCCGCTACCCCGGAGACTTCACACACCCTTCACTGTCAGCACTGCAGTCTGAGAGGTAAAGTGCACTTAACTAAAACCTAAGTGTACGTACACGGATACAGTTTTGATTACAAGTTGTAATTTCATATTTGACACTCATCTATTTTCTGCCTCTTTCTTTGCCTGCCCGCTCTGTTTTTCAGGCTGCAGCTGGAGGATGAGCTGCGGCAGAGAGAAAGGGAGCGCGAACGAGAGCGTGAGCGTGAAAAAGAGAGGGAGCGCGAGGCAGAAAGAGAGAAAGAGCGGGAGAGAGAACGAGAGAGGGAGAGAGAGCGTGAGAAGGAGCTGGAAAGGGAAAGGGAGCGAGAGAGAGAAAGGGAGCGAGAGAGAGAACGGGAGAAGGAGAGAGAAAGAGAGAAGGAACTGGAGAGGCAGAAGGAGAGAGCACTAAGGGAGAAGGAGCTGCAGGCATCCAAGGCCATAGAAAGCCACTATCTGGCTGAGCTCCATGCCATGCGGGGGCAGGAGGACCGGACCAAGCCTGAAAGACTCACTCCTAATCGGGCTGGTATGTGTCTGTGCTTACCCTGTGCATGTAAACACTTCCCTAAAAATACTTTTTATTGAATAGAGTGGTAAAAATGAAGTGATTAACCCACAAGTTGATGTAGAAAGAAAAAGAAAATGTATGTTCAGCAAATAATGCTCGTTAGTTAATTGTTCAAGTGACTAAGACTTTCTTACTCCTATAACAGCTTTTTGGGCCATTTGATTTAACCAAACAAAGGAAACTCTTAGGAAACACAATTTCACAGTTGTTTTACTAAAATGTAAAGTAATTGCCAAATAGAAATGATAAATATTTGCAGCCCTAACATCAGACTTTCCAAATGTTTGACCTTTCTCTGCAGATAAAACCAAAGAGCCCGCCCTTCCTGCTCCTAAACCTGTCCCACCAGGACTCCACCCTTCAATGGTCCAGTCACATCATCCTATCCCTGGTCTTAGCCCGGGCCTCTACATGGGGCCCAGCGGTGTGGGGACAGGTCTCCCTGCTTCAATAGTTGCTCAAAGGGCCAATGAGGAGGAGAGATGGTTGGCACGACAACGCAAGCTGCGGCAGGAGAAAGAGGATCGTCAGTACCAGGTGTCTGAATTCCGCCAGCAGGTTCTGGAGCAGCATCTGGACATGGGCCGACCAGCCGACACAACAGATCACAGGACAGACTCACACAGGTGAGACGACACTTAGTGTGGTCCAGCCAGCATGAGCAGAAATTTCAAACCTATCTAAATTTTCAGTGTGCTTGCCATGGTCTTATTTATTTTCACATTATTCAGGTATTGCCAAGTTCCTTTGCCAATGTTATCTGATAGAGACAAGCAGCTCTGTGACCTTTGTGACACCAAAATGCACGCAAGTTTCCAGTGTACACACTTTTTTGAAGTGTTTCGCTGTCTCTGCTAGGCTGATAGGGACAGTTGTGCCTATATTTTGACGCCTCAGTAGCTGGCAGGCTTTAGAAGTTTGTTTGGAAACAGATAAACGCTGTCCAAAACATCACATCTACTCTATTTCTGTCCATATTACCTTTCAGACCTTACATGTAGGCAAATGGGCAGCTATGTTTAGGTGCTGATGTAGAGTGATTGCTGTTTCATGTGTAGTGTGTGGAGGGGTTTCAAACAGGCAGTGAGTGGGATGGCTACAATACACAAAGGCTAATTCTCAGATAATCCTCTAAACCTTGAGCAGCGTAAGCCCCTTACTTACCCTCCTTTGTTACTGTGTGTGTTTGTATTGTACGTAATTCAGAAGTGATGTTGTGGTAAATGTTGAACTGGTAGGACAGGAGAGATACACTCATCTTCTATCGGTAACCCTATGGTATAATCACACAATCACAGCTCACAGGCTGCAGATTGCAGATAACATGCACATTTACACACAAACACACACACACACACACACACAGAGAAATGCAAACACAAACAGGAAAGCATAGATAATTTGACTAGTTATGCAGTGCACACTCCTGCCAGGTTTGATTTGGAAAGGCGATCGAGCCAGTGTCCATCAACCATCTGCCTTTTTTTCTTTTGCACTGTTGCCACTTCTCCCACCACCATACATATATATTGCTGTCTACTTTTACACATGTATTCTTCTTTGACTTAAAATCCATCATTAGCCTTACTCTTCTGTGTGAGTCTTTTTTGACTCTCCCTGCCTGTCTGCCAAGAAAACATTTCCCCTCACCTCTTCCTTAGTATACTAGTCTCTGAACTTTCTCTCTCTCTCTCTCTCTCTCTCTCTCTCTCTCTGTCTGTCTGTCTGTATGTACACATTCATGCCATACTAGGGCCAAAACCAGATCAAAAACAGGCCTGTGTATCTGGTACACAGTGTGTGTGTCGGCCACATCCTCACTCTGCCCTGGGCGGCTCTGCCTGGGCTTGATAACACTGCTTTGCACAGTCACACAAATCCACAGACATACCGTCAGAGATGAAGGGGAATAGGCAAGGCGTGTGAGCACATCGCATGTGTGACTGGAAAACACTCTCTCAATTTTTGAGGAGAGATTCAAGATACTGGCTTTGTATAATATGTCTAATAGATATACATGATCTCTGTTCTATTGTATCTCTACAGATCCATACCAAATCACCATGAACCAGCAAGCCGGGACCTCCACCCTCATCTAGGTGCTCCTCCACCCCTCATCTCCCCAAAACCTCCACAGCCACCACGTGAACACCACCCTCCACCTCCCACCACCCTCTGGAACCCTGTATCTCTTATAGAAACAGCCTCAGAGTCCAGACGTAACGAGTCCTTAGGGATGGGACACTATGAGCTCAGTCGCCTGCCCCAAGGACCCTCCAAATATGAGGATGGAGCCAGAAGGAGAGATGGGGGAGCAATGGAGAAGTACCCGCCATTGAGAGGTCCTCAAGGCCTGCCAGAACAGAGCACATACCTTGCTGAACTGGAGAAATCCACCCAGTCCTTCTTCAGCCAGCAGAGGGCATCACTGTCTCTGTCTAGCCAGTATGAACTGGAGGGAGCTGTGAAAAGCAATTCTGGATTAAAGAATATACAGGGACATCCGGGGCACAGTAGACATGGACATGGGCTGGCAGTGGTCACAGGGCCAGGAATGGGACAGGTAGCCACACTGGCGATGGGTCCAGACACAATGCTGATCTATGATGAATTTCTTCAGCAGCACCGAAGGCCTGTCAGCAAGCTGGACCTGGAGGAGAAGAGGAGAAGAGAAGCCAGGGAAAAAGGTACTTGCCATCTTCAATGTAAAAGCCAACTGTATTAGAGAATGTTAAAAAGTGGGGTTTTAGTAGTGAACTCTGGGTTTGTTGCAGGTTACTACTATGATCTGGATGATTCATATGATGAGAGTGATGAAGAGGAGGTAAGGGCCCATCTCCGGAGAGTAGCAGAGCAGCCCCCACTCAAACTGGATGACTCCACAGAGGTAAAATACCTGCCACACATTAGCTTTTTTGTGCTTTCCATGATGAAAGAACACACACTCATGATGAAACGGTAAGATGATTGTTATTTCACATCTCCACACAGAAATTGGACTTTCTGGGAGTCTTTGGCCTGACGACAGTGGGCCGGCGGGATGAGCTCATTCAGCAAAAGCGAAGGAAGAGGAGAAGGATGCTCAGGGAGCGTAGCACCTCCCCACCTGCCTCACAATCGAAACGGACTCCTCCTCCTCCTCCTCCTCAACTCAGCACACGCTTCACCCCTGAGGAGATGGACCGAACACCAGAGCTGGAGGACAAGAAGCGCTTCCTCACCATGTTCAGACTGTCTCATGTTACTGTACAGCAGAGGAGAGGTAAGACAATTTATAGTAATGCACATTTTATGAAGCAAGCATTTCACATTTTAATTTACTCTGTCACTTAATAAATACAGGTATATACAGGTGACTCTGTGTAATACTTGCTACTTTGTCTAAACTGTTTAATTATGTTTCAAGAGCTACATGAATTAGTGGAAAACTTAACTGTGTGTAACAATGCCTTTTAGCTAGTCTTAATTAAATAAAGGCTGTCTTGTTTAAGTAAAAAAAAATGGTGTTAGAAAGCCAGCTCAATCAGTGTGCTTCAATAAGCTAATTAGAAACCACTACAACACAAACCTGACCCAGTGTCCTTTACATACTATATAACCACCCCATCCATTAGTCATATAATGTCTCTTCTTGTTGACATCTAATTTAACTAGAAAAAAAGAAGATGACTGATTTAGCTGTTAAAAATAGTAGCCAGCTCTACAGCTCTCTTAACACTTTAGCAATGCTTTACCCCTCCTTTACATGCAGTATGTTCTTTGTAGATACTTATAGTTATACACGTGCACATACTGGCAAGAAATTGGGGGTGGCAGTGGTGGGTTTACAAGCAATCCTAGTCTAATCCACTTGATTTTCTGTTTGCTGCCTACGGATGGCAGCGCACAGCCTCCCATGCTGTCAAGCCACTGTCCGTACACCTTACACACACACACACACACACATACACACAGGAAGAAATAGGTGCTTACGAATTTATAAATAATATGCACACAGACAAGACTAATGCTACAAATATTTTCATGTTATATTTTTTCGTGTGTCTCTTAGATAATGAAAGGGTGGTGGAGCTGCTTCAGGCCATTAAAGAAAAGAGCATAACCTTGGATACCATCAGACATGCCCCTCATCCGTTGTGTAAGAGCCCTGCAGCTCAGATCTCTGGTAAGACACATGCTCCATAAATGTAAACATACACACTTTCTCATCTCTGAAGTATCTGGTTAGAGTGTTTTTTTTTATGTATGAAGATCAGAGATGCATCTGAAGTAGCTACAGTTTCTAATTTCAGCATTGTTGTAGATCTTAATCTCATTGTGACTAACACATGTTCAATTGATTACAGATGCTGCATTTTCTCAGCCTCCCTCTGAATCAGAGGAACACCACAGTGTCAGATCACATAGCCCCCCCTCACGTTGCCCAGCATCCCCCAATGGCCATACTAAACCCCTTGGGGACACATTAAGACCAAAGGAACCCCCTTCTCCAGCTGTCTACCCAGACAAGGCCCGGGGGCCCAGTGAGGGATCTATCTCTAAGAGGAGCTCCAGCCTGCTGAACAGCTTGCGGCCCCCACTCCCCCTGCAGGCTAAAGAGGGCCTTCACAGCATCAATGGACGCACCAAACCCTGGGACAGCTTCACTCCAGAGGAATTTGCTCAGCAGTTCCATGAATCTGTGCTTCAGTCCACTCAAAAGGCTCTTCAGAAACACAAAGGTAAGCAGCACAAGTCACAATGTGGTAACGTAGAGTATCATAGTGAATGAACAGATGCCTTTCAGTTGTAAGACTGAGACACAGTCAACAGGTTAACCAGGACCTGTCCAAACTGTTTTAAATTAGAGCACTAAAATGAGAATTAGCTCGCTGGTGTTTCAGTAGAAATGGACTAAACAAAAGGCAAATGTTCTTACAGGGCTACAATTACTTTCACTCAATTAATGAGCATAAAATGTGAGCCTATGGTGAGAAATATCCAATTTACTTTAAAAAAAACCTGCAATGTCTCCAACAACTCCTGTGCTTCAACTGATGTTTTTAGGTAATATTACACATAACTTAATTAAGTAATTACTTAATTAATTATTTTTTAGAATTAATGTTTTTAATATAACTTGTTAAAGATGTTTGGAAAATAGTGACAGTTCCCCAGCTTACCTGTCTGGCCAACTGAAGTTTATAACCCAGACGTTCAATTACATTCATTTATTTAATACATTTCAGTAACTGAGTAAAACTTAATAAAACGTTTCCCCTTCTCCTTTTTTGTCCTTTAGGTGGAGCCACAGGGATGTCGGAGTCGTCTCACCTCCAGGAGTCCTCCGTTCACTACAACATTCCAGAGCTTCAGAGCGCCCCCGGCCGACCACCGCAGTCACATTCTCAATCTCATTCGAATGCACATACATTTCCCCATCCATACTCACACTCTCACCCCCAGCCCAATGGGCAGCACTTCTCTGTACCCCAACACCGAGAGGCCTCAGGAACAAGGGAAGACCTGTCTGGTCCAGAGGAATCTGAGGAAGAAGAGGAGGAGGAAGAAGAGGAGGCTCCTGCTTCCAAATGGCAGGGGATTGAATCTATATTTGAAGCTTATCAGGAATATGTTGAAGGTAAGCAGCCATATTGAACATGTAGTGATTATACTGTTGCCAGTTTTTTGTTTAGAGGTCAGTGTTCACTGCCTTTGTATTTATATTTTTCTCTAACCTCGCCTGTTTCTTTCTTCTTGATATTCTCTCTATTGGCGTCATCTTGTAGAGCAAAGTTTGGAGCGACAAGTGTTGCAGAGCCAGTGTCGAAAACTAGAAGCTCAGAACTACAACCTCAGTCTGACTGCTGAGCAGCTGTCTCATACCATGGGGGTAAGACACAAACACACCTTTGCTGTTAGTGAGACTGTGGCTGCATTAGTTACAATACCTAGTCTCAATTAAACTAGGTAACAGTCACTGGGTGACAAGATGTAATTTCCACTGCTCTCACACATTTACTTTCATCTCCCAGCACACTCAATTTTTTAACCATGATTCATAATAAATTCAATACTTTGTCAGTGCTAATTAGTCACTCACTAAAGTTACTAACTGATTAACACCAATGACAGATAGCTGTAGTGGCAAACTGCCAGTTAAATTGAATGCCAGGGGAACTACTTTAGTTCAAATTCTATATACATAAGTTACAAGACAGCTCCTCAGTCTTCACAATACATATACTAGTGCAAACAAATGTTTCTTACAGCTGAAAAATACAACACATGGTTTTAGAAAGAAGTGTGTATACACCATCATGAAAAACACTTTGTTAAAGACACTTTCATAATTCAATGCATTTATTTGTTGTTAATGTCGTTCCTTTATTTTTGTGTAGGAGCTGATGACCCAGAGACAGAAGCTGGCAGCGGAAAGAGAGAAGTTACAAGCAGAGCTGGAGCACTTCAGGAAGTGCTTGACGCTGCCGCAGACGCACTGGCCTAGAGGCGGCCATTACAAGGGGTACCCTCCCAGGTGACCCTAACAACTTGACCTAATGGCCCCCCAGGCCACGGCCACCTCCCCTTTCAGACTGACACCCAGAGTTTATTTTTCATAGCCTGATCCACATGGCTCCATGGAGGAGAGTATGGCTGGCTAGATAAGAAAAGCATGAATGGATATATGAACGCACAGAAGGCAGGACCATTCAGTGAAGGACAGGCAGTCTTTGGGTTGTGGCCAGCCAGAGACTGTGCCACAAGCCACTAATGTGTGCCAATGTAGCCAACCTTGAGATCAGCAAGAGTATGGGGCAGGGGTACCTGAAGATCAACACAAATACACATGCGCCTGCTTTTCACACATTCTGCTCCATTGCTCAGTCCCTGCACCCCTCATCGCCACAGCTTCACAGACAATCCTGCCAATGAGAGAGCAGCAACCCCAGGAGGGGTGTCATCAAGAGACTTGAATGCTCCAAATGTCCAAATAAAAGCTTCTGGCCAATCGGGACTGATTTTATCACAGTGGCCACGTGAGCTTTTGACCTGGAAATGCACTTAAGAATAAAAGCTGAAGAACTACCTGGTGGTACTGTGTTACAACAAAGAACTGTTCAGATTAGGGAAGAACTTTGAAAATGCACATTTTTGGAAAGAATTAAGGAAATGTTTTATTTCGAAATAGAAAATTTGAGAATAAGAATTTTAAAAGGTGCTTCAGCCTTGTATTGTATATAAAATGAAGACTTAAAAGAATTTTGTATGTTTTTATTACTTTAATCATTGTTCTTTTAAAAGAAAAAGCCTGCCATTTTTATATGTTTATGCTTTTTGGGTTGGAATAGAAAGCCTTGCTTTTAGTGTTTGTACTGCAGCTGCCCAGAACAGCTCATTTTGAGACATGAAACAGAGAGAGTAAACAGGACAGTCCTTTTACTCTCTGCTGGCACTGCGCAGCTAAGACCCAGCCACAGCCACCTCATCTGGACTCTGAGCTCAGCAAAGCTTACTCAGAGGTCCTGAGACATGGCTCTTTCCCTCCTACCCCCTTACTTCATAGCAACATGTGTCTGTTTTAATGCCCATTTCAGCAATTCTACTGCTTCACTGCTGCTCATGGTATGACTAGGTAGCTTGTTGTATTCTCCTCCACAAAAACAGTTGAGATCCACAGTGACTTTTTTTTCCCCCCCATTACTTACTTGATTACTTTGAAGACATGAAGAGTCTCTTAAGCAGTCAGCAAATCAAACTGATTCTTTATTCTACATCTTACAATTGGACCTTCAGTTCATTTTGACCTTATGTTACACTTGACTCAAACAGTGCAACGGTTTGCATAATATGTTACGCCTTATGAGATGAACCCCTTATCTGCGGCCATGAGAGGAACACCGTGCCAAAATGACTAACATATAGTAAAATTTGATTCAGTTTGAATTGAGTTGAAATTAGGTAGCCAAACAATAAAACCAGAATGGCCATCTTCCACATGTATCATGCATTTGCATTTTTAGGACCCCATAATCTAAAGTTGCCAACATCTTATAAATGGACTGTAAATCACACAAAGGTGAATTCAATCTGGGCATTATCTAGTACACGTAAAATCAGAATGGATTGCTTTACCTGGCTTAATGCCTGTTTACAACCTGTCTGCCCTTTGTTCAATTTTACACTGACTTTCTACCCTGTAACTCATGTTATGCCCCAGCCATATGGTTATATGTGCAATTGGAGACCTCGAAGGATATCTAAAGTGTGTAGGTTGGAATTCTGAAATTAAAGTAAAGTTATGATAGTTGGTGAGAAATTTCAAATAAAAAAAAATGTGTTTTTAAAAATGTGCAGAAGGTTACTTTATTAAAATAAGACTGAAGCACAACTACCCAATACTTAACTTATAAGTGCCTCAAAAATTTGGGAGCATATGAATGAGTTGCATTTTACACATTACACAGCAATCAGGGACTTTACATTTTACATTAATGTCTACTGTATGTTTCACACCTTCCAAATAACTCTAGAAAAGAGAGGACACAATTACTTTTATCTAAATACATCAATTAAATCACCAAACTTTTAAACCAGGCCTAAGTCAGTTCAGAGGATCAGAGGGACACAGTGTTGTTTTTTTTCAGAGCAGAGGAGAGCCAAGAGTGCAGCCTATCAGTTAATGAGGGAGCTGAGCCAATGAGCTGGGGAGGAAGGTGCAGTACAGCGAGTCCATGTAGCCAGCCTCCCTTGTGTCTCCAACCCACGCACGCCCATGCAATAGCCCCATTACTCAGTGGAGGATGTCTAGATGCTGTGAAATCCTGTTTTTAAATGTACTTGTTTGAATTCATTGTAATGTAATATATTCTTTGTTGAATGTAGTAATTAGGTATTTATGAATATATGGCTGTGATTTCAGACAAAAAAGCAAATAAAATATTTCAAAAATGTTAAATATTAACCATTGTCTGTTATTTAATGGGTGCTAGTAAATTATCATTATTGTCACTGGTTTTAGATTAAATGAATTTGGGTTTAATTCATGTTGGGTTCTCTAAAGTCAGTCAAAAATATTTCTACAGACAAACATTTAGATGCACGCTTTTAGATTATTCATTTGGTGGTGCTGTATGTTCCAAAATACCTTAATATGCACAACCCAAGGACTCTTAGTTTCCAGTGAAAGGTCGTGATTCTACAATCACTGAATTGACAAATACAATACATTGTGAAAATCCAAACCTTAAAGGAAATGTCTTTGGATGGTCCGAAATAACCAAGGAACGGGTCAACTTGCAGTTCACCACAGAGAAAATTCCTCTGGAACAAGGTTTTATGGTCAGATAACAAAAACTGAGTTGATAAACAACCATATGTTTGGACAAGGAAAGGGGAGTCGTGCAGCCCCAAAGCTAGTTGTGGAATGGATAAAGCAGGCTAACCTTATGCTTTTGGAATAACCTTCTTGACCTCAATCATATTTAAAATTTGAGATGGTTACAACTATTACAACAAAATTTCCTGCTTAAAAGTCAGGTATGTGCCAGAAAGCCAACAAAATTATTATTAACTAAACTATTATATTTGACAGGTCAAATATTCAACAACATATATAGATATAGATGTTGTTGATGGCTACCAAAAACGAATTGTGCTAAACCACATATTAAGTTGAATGATAGAATGAATATTTTTTCTCAATTTCATTAAATCCAACATAAATTAAAGCCTATGCACAAAATTATTGGGGTTCTCTTTTATTAAAGATGTATGTTGTACAATCTTTAAATGACTCTTCAAATGAGTCATTTAAAGCTTAATATTGCCATGACAATATTAAGCTTTCACAATTGTATGTGCACTTTTAACCACAACTGTATTACAATGGCCTTTATACATAAATATTAATCAATGTATTATTGTACATGAATGGGAAAATGAGAAAGGTATTCTTATATACCCTAAACATACACACATATACATTATTTTGTTACATCTAGAAACACATACAAATGGTGGATTTAAACTACTGTGAACATTCTGAATGTTTAACAGTGCATACATATAAAGGTAATTACTTTCATTAATGTCTCCTTGAGTAGAGTACTGTACAGTCTCTTAAAAGACTCATTGAAACTTCTGCTTCTGAGAAAAATGTCTTTTCAGTGATGTTTGAGTACACACCTCAGTCCAAGGATTTCCAATCCCAGCCCTCCCAAATCCTTGGGACAAGATCCAAACCTGTTTAGTTTGCACTTTTCTGGTGTATCAATAGTCCACAAACTGTCCTTTACTGGAACCAGGCTGCAGATTGGAACGTAGTTTGTACATACAGTTCAGAGAGTCAAGAAGGAATGCACGTATGGTGTTGATCTCCATCAGAGTCAAGTTGTCCAGCTATAGAAGAAAGGAGCAGAGTCAGAGGTATGTTCAGTTTTCAACATGCAAACAAGCAAAAATTAACCTGTTGTTCAATGTCTGAGGTGAATGCTTCTTAACAGAAGAGTGAAAACACAAGCAGGATGAAAGGATAGAAGAATAAACCCAATTATTTCCAACACACTGTGAGAAGGGCTGTTAATTCTGTTTATTAAAAATCAAGGGGCAAGAACTTCTCAACACAGCACTAAAAAAATCTAAACTGCTTAAGTTTCTCTTTTTGTAATTAAATTGACTGATTTACAAAATATCTGACAATATGACAAATTCCCACCACATTTCAATATTTATATAACATTTACATTCACAGCAGGAATAAAAGATAATTAAGCATTAATAACAATTAAGACACTATTACAGGAAGATAAAGTAGGGCTGTGTATGATAATTTTAGTGGGATGGTCTGAGTCAAAGCTTATTTGTATTCTGGCCCTGGTGGGACAAACCTTTACTTTTCCTAACTGGGAAAAATATTGTTTTTTCTCTGTGTTGTCTTAGCTACAACAATGTTGTTGAGAATTGTACCCCCGACTAAAACGCAAGTGTCTCAGCTTAAACTAACATTAATCTAACATTTGTTAATTTAACATTCATGAATTAGGCCTGAGAGTGTGCGTGGTTGTTCGTCTATATGTGGCCCTGCGATAGACTGGCGACCTGTCAAGGGTGTACCCCGCCTCTCGCCCGTAAGCTGGCTGGGATAGGCTCCAGCACTCCCGTGACCCCTGCGGGGACTAAGCGGTATAGAAGATGAATGAATGAATGAATGAATGAATGAATGAATTAGGCCTGTGCTGTACCTGCGTGAAGCACTATGAAAAAAATGGGCGATTCATTTTCAGTACACCCACTACACCACCGATCGTAATCATTACCTGTGCCATCACTGTTACTGCACTACATTTCACACACGACTAGTATTGACATCATCCATTCAACCATCCTTAGATTTCCTTAGTATGTTTTTGTATTGATGTTATTTTCTATTTGTCTTGGGGTGGTTGTTTTTTCAATAGTGACTCTTTCCTTTTGAACTGTGAGCAGCTTCAACAAGGCAAAACAATTTCCCTCTGGGATTAATAAAGTTTTTTTAATCTTGAAAATAGCCACATTTGCAAAGCTAGAATGTTTTTGTTTAAACATGTTATTAATTAAGCTAAACAATATATTTGTGTTGATAATGTGATTAATTATTTCAGCTGTAATATCTATTGTGATCAGCTTTACCTTGGCATGAGCCTCCTGCTGACTGATGAAGCTGTCTGCAGAGAGCCGAAGTTTAGCAATACGTGTGTCCCAGATGTCTTTGACCAGTGTTCGGATTTCATCCGCTTTAGGGATGTTGTCAGATGCGCTACAGAAAAACAACAAATCAAGTAAAACAGAGCGCAACATACACAGACAATATTGGAGCATTTTTTAAAAGCTATTTAAGTACTATGAGCACCATGAGCACAAAAAGCAGAACTTATTTCACTTACTGGTTAAGTAGCAGCTTGGTCAGCTCCATGTAATAAGGACTGGGAACAGGTGTAAAGGCATCTTCTTTCCTCTCAAGCTCGCGCATCTCCTCTAATTTCTCTGCACATTGTGAACAGTAAGCAGGTCCCAAACAATAACTGAGTAATTACATTCCCAAATAAAAAAATTAACAAAAAGATGTGTCAATAAATAAATGTTGTGCTAAAGATTTTAAGAATCTCTCTGACTGCAGAGCAAGAAGGCTGACAATACTCTATGTTTTCCTTTTTGTCAACATATGAAATAATCAAAACTGATCCCACTAAGACGTATTTCCTGTCCAGTCCCTGATATCAACCAATCAGCCACAACATTAAATCCACATGGTTTTATTTTTGTGACTGATCAGTGTAACTTACTCCAAAGTGCTAAATCGTTCTGAAAAGTAAATAACAAAAAGCTAATGTCTAGCTGATTTTTGTCTTGTTTACAGTAAAATTAAAGGTAAATCAGCTTAAAACATCTGTAATGGACAAAATGGGAAAGTATTGTCAGATGATACTTGAGGGCTTTACTTTTCTGTAGGATGAGAGCAAGGATTCAACCTCTTAAATCTTTTCCAGACCCAAAGTGAAAACAAAAACTCATGTTGCGTGTCAAAGGATAAATAATACAAGTTCGAGGCGAACATCTGCTCAACAGTGATCATGTAACCACAAAGATGTGAAATCCTCTTTGTCACTTGAGCACATCATGAATTGTCAGTGAATCTTACCAACATCCATCCAGTCTGGAGGAACAATCCTGCATTTCTGTCTCTGTTTTAAGTTAAGAGCCAGCCACACTGGAACCTCTACAGGCAGGCCGGGGTTGAAGGGACCCAGGTCGCCCTGAGGACAGAATGCAGAAATGTAAATATGCACCGGGTTTAAGATACACTATCATTAACTGCTGAGCTAATGTGGCTAATGTGGCGACTTGTCAATATCTGGTCTAAAACCGCCTCAGTAAAAACAACATTTGCACAACATATGACTTACCCCGATCAAATAGATCTTGTCTAAGCTGAAATTTGGTATAATCTTCACCATCTCTTTTTCGGCGAGGAACTCCACCTCGGAAGGATCCATGTCTGTTTACTAGTTTGTTTCCCAAAACTGAACTTTCACGTTCACGCTACAAACGTTTCCCGCGCTACGGGCTAAGTAAATCAGGGAAGCGGTGAAGGATAAGACAGTGTCGTCACAAACATGACGCGATATGATGTCGCGAAGTGATCATAAAGAACAGTTGTCAACTCTTAAACAACTTATTTCAGTAAATGTAATCCCCCTACGCCTGGCGTATCCCAATCTTTGACGTTTATGAAACTTGAAGGTTGAATAGTAGCATGCTAGGAAAATGGCGGATATGACGATTCTGTCTACTCCTTAAATATCTTTGCTCTGTCTGGTTCTAGGAAGTGAGTCATGTGACAGCACCAACCAACAGTTGCAGGTCGCCGCCACTAGGTGTCAATGTTCACCAACTGTTACAAAGTAGTGAGCACGGATGTAGTCAGAGTATTAGTAAGTTGTACTATTAGTACTTAACAGTAATATTCATAGGAGGAATATTACTGAATTATTTCTTATGCTGCCAGTGCACAGTTAGCCACACACTGAACACCAGTGGCAAAGGCATTCATTCTTTTACTGTAGGTGCAGTGTCATCACATGTAAAAGTTTAGCATTCAAAGTGTAAAACCATGCTAAATTATTAAACTGTAAAAATATGACTTATGAAATTCAGGGTAGCATATTGTTTTTGTACATCATTTTAAATACACTTGATAATAAAAATAAAGTAGTACTACTATGTTTTAAGTGAAATCTGAACTTTTGTCTTTTCAAAGTTTTGTCTGAACGATCATTATGGTCAATGTAACTAGTAACTATAGCTCATAAATATATGTAATTTAGTATAAAGTAAACTGAAATACAGTTTAGTATGAAACAGTGTATGATGGATAAAATGGACTCTACTACTGTCATTTGGTTAAAATGATCTGTAATGAATGGGTGACAGTCTAACATTCTCAGATTAACATGAGTTTTGGTCTAGAAGCTTTGCCCTGTACTTACATAATCTTATACTATTACAAGGTGGTTCTGTATGAATGAAGGCTCTAACAGGCCACATGCTGTCAGGGTGTGGATGGAGCATAATGCGTGTGATAGAGGAAGACCGTCTGGGGAAATAAAACAGGGTTTGGCAAAGAAGCATGGGACATTTGTCCGGGCAAAGTCCATGACAGATGAGGTTGGGTGTTGTATATGATACAATCCAGACAAGGAAGGTCCAGAAGACCAATCGAGAGAAAACAATAAGTCCGGGAAGCTCTGCATAGTTTCCTGGTTATTATAAAAACATGCACAGTGAATCACCACTTCCTGGTACAAGCATGGCAGGAAATTGCATCTTGAACAGTTTTAGACTGGGATGGGTCAAAGTGTGACTAGAAGGAGAAGTTGAAGACATGTACAAGTGATGTGACTTGGTCGAAGTAAGTGTTATTCACCAGTGTATTTATCCAGTATAGTCGTACCTTAGTTCTACTTCACCGTGTTGATTACAGGCATGTTTTATTACAAATTCTGTTGTGCAAATTGACATAAGTAATAAGATTTCATATTCTCTATTTCACTTTTTAATCCATGTTTTACCCCTTCAGCACGAAAGGCGTTAATACAAGCTTTATTAGGGAATTTTTACGCAATACATACATTTTAAAAAACGCAGCTCCGGAGTTGATGAGTTGTTTTCAAACCTTTTAATCAATCTCTTTTTAAACTGTCAAGGCAGCGGTATTTAACAAAGACAACTAGCAAAATTATTTTCCAAGTAAAATGAGTCTGATGTTTTCATTCTTATTATACATTCAGTTCATAAAATTTCTGTAAAAAATGTGACGTTCACTCAAATATTTAACTTATTAGCTCCTACTGATTACTTCTAATCTCAAATATAAAGGTAGTTTTGCATCCTCACGTGATATATTTTAAATTATTACTTAATTAAATGGTTGGATTTAGAGTGGTCAATTATGTATAAACACATATTTTCACCCAAAATAAAAACACAAACAAAAAATAAAATACATTCTATGTGATGCGATTTCTAACATAGTGTCAATTTCTGAACAAAATGTTCATAGTAGCAATTTATTAATAAAAAAAACCAAAACCTTATGCAGCATGTATTGTACGTCATCCAGAATGACCTTCTGAAGCATAAAACAACAGGAGACATGCATCATTATAAGCATTTTGTAAGCATTAATAATTTAAAGGACAATGTTCTTGAGCCAATCATCTCTTTGTCATTACTGGTGTATCTTCCAAAGGACTCCACTTTGCATTCACATACAGCCCAACGCCTGCATCTCTACGACATCTACATCCTTGTATGAACATTTAAAAACTGCGGACAAACATCTTCATACTACAATTTTGCATGTATTTAGAGCTTAAACAATCTAGAATTTTTATAAAGAATATTTATCATACTTCATTAGCATTTTTAATCCTCTAGAATGGTCTCTGTATCTCTACTAGCTGTAAAATGTAAGAAGAAAAATAGTACTCTAGATTTTTTTTATTTATGCACACAGCTATGAATAAACATAAACCGCAGCAGAAAAATTACGTACTTAAGTTGTATTAAAAAACAAAAATTGCCTTCTCCACCTCAAAATCACCTTGTAAAGGTGGGCACATATCAACAGTGGACAATATGGCGCTTGTCCTTAAGTGATTTTGGCCTAACTGGTCAGTGCTCTGCAAGTTCTCGTCAGTACAGGAGCGTTCTGATGGAACAAAAACGTGTTGTTTTTGCACTCTTGTGCTACAAAAGTAGCATCAGGCCTGCTGAAATGGCAGCAATATCTGTGTGTCCAGCGTACTCCAGACTCAGGGTATTTAGCACAGATCCAGAACGGATTTGTTGATCACAGGGTTGGTCCAGTCGTTCCTTAGATCATCCAAGTGATTGTCAAAGTCAATCAAGTTCTCGTAGGATCTGCCTTCTAACAGAGCAGATGTGATCTTCTGTGCTTCGCTCCAGTCCTCAAAACAGTCACTGGACAAAAGAGAAACATTTAGTTTAGAAATTAACACCTAAAACATATGTACACAGAATGGAATGTCACTAAAGATTTTAACTTATGCCTGCAGCTGTACAGTTCATACAGTCTTGCAGTGAAATAGTTTAGAGACACTTACAAAGTTACTTCTCTGCTTTTCCACTTGTTTTCATGATGATCATAGATATGTACAATGGGCTCATAGCAGCTCATAGTAAATCTACTGCTGTCCACCTGAGAATGAAAAGGAAATATTTTAAGGAAATTAAAATTTAATATAATTTAAAATCTAAAATTCACATTTAATGTTTATATTCTGACAGCCAAATAATTTTGGTGGGTGGTTATGTAGCTGAAAAGAACATACTGAAGACAGCTTCAAAGCTTGTACATATACACGTGTTTTTAAAGTGTTCAGGCCCCTTCACTTTTTGCACATTTTACTGCATTATAAAATTATGGAAAAAATGTTTCCCTTCCGTCTTCACACGATCCATAACGACAAATTTAATTTGTTTAATTGCGAAGTGCTTAAAGACCAAAAGCAGAAAATTCTCCCATTTATATACAAATCCGGACTCCTAATTCAATACATTGTAGAAGATACTTCGGCTGCCCCCCGCCACGCTTCATTGGGACGTATTAGCTGGTGAGCAGGACCTAACGTTCACCAGACATAGTGCTTTGGGCTCTGCCCAGAGTGTTTGAGTGTCATCAGGTCACAGAATCAGTGTCCGCATGCCTCATAGACCTTTAATGCAATTTGGCCAACACAAACATGCTGTAGCTTCTTTCTAACCCTGTCCACCATAAAGGCCTTACATATAAAGCCTTACTGCCATGTTCTCACATCTTTGAAGAGCGTTTCTGAAGCTCTTGTACATTGACTTATGGGTTTCTGGTCACCTCCCTGACCAGTATTCTTCTTGTACAGGTTACTTGTTGGATTCCACTTCCCTTAATTACATTCACATTTCCCTCATTTGCATCTTTTCCTTCTGTCTTAGTCTCTCCTATTAAAGAGACATAGAGAGATGCTAGGATATTATGTAAGGAGAGAGGAGGCAAGGAAACTTATTTTAGAAACATGACACATACTTTTCTCTGAAACGTCATCCGTTTCTGATGATGTGGATCAGCTGTCAGTTGGACTTTAGCTACTGTGATCATAGCTATTAAAGTTTGTGTTTGTCACACAACACATTGTCCAAATAATAATTGGGACACACAGTTACCTCTATCTACCCACTTCTACTGTCTGGCAGCTGTCTAACATCAATTTCTTCAAGGAAATCAATAAAGTATGTCATTAATAACTGACACCACTGCACATCGTTGGTAACACTCAGTGCTTTACAAATAGTTTTATACCCTTGTCCTGTGCAAAAATGTTGTGGAGGTCTAAAGAATGTTGTAAATAAAATACAATACTTTAGATAATCTGTCTTTGTCATATTTGTTATGTGAGAAAACTGATAAGAAGAAATGCATTGTTTTTTTGATTAAAAACCTAAAACAAATGTTTTACATGCAGTAAAACATATAAAAGTGAAGGGGTCTAAAAACTTTCTGGAGCATAAGCTACAGTGGGAACAACAAACAAACACATACAGATTCAACAACAAAGTCCACGAAAGCCAGCCTGAATTATTTACTGTTACCATAACAATTGCTGCTTCATTGAAGTTTTCTGAAATCCTGGCAGCCACCTTTTCTGCAACTTGGTTGGGTCTGTAGGAGGAAGGGCCAAAAGGTTAGTGCATCAGGGGAGCCCAGGTCATGGTTTATAATTGGATTTTTACTGAAGCACACTGTCTGCCTGGTTGCACATACCTTGAATCCTTTGTGCGTTCATTGGCTTGATAATATCCAACAATGATATACTTATTTTCTTTACACCAAGTATCAATCTGCAAGATGAATAGTTGTGGTGCCAACATGAAAAGACAGAGGACAGTCAGACCAAATTCACTGTCAGCAAGAGAAAGCAAATACTACTAGTTGATAAGGTTCACATAGCTACTAGGACTGTAATCCAAATCTGAAGGGTCAGGAGGGGAGGGCTGGGGTACTACAAACACCTGTTACTGTAATGCTATACTGTGCACCAGCAGGAAAATCTACAGGCTACCTGAAATTGAATTTAAAACTCCTATAAACCTTTAAACAAAGCATAATTTGTCTTTAGCATAGGTGTACAGTAAGTCTGCTACTTACCAGTGTTAAAGCTACTTCTAGCATTGGTGCCAGAGCTAGTGTACCATGAAACAGAGGTACACAGTCCACACACAGTACTGGTTCACTGTGGCTGTCTTTCTTTTTCTCCTTCGTTTTTTCTGCTACCAGCAATCCATTGACGGCGCAGTGGGGATACTTGGCAGTATGTAAAAGCATTTTACAGTATGCCTGACTTGTCAGCTGAATAGGCATCTTTACAAGTCAATCGGCAGAGCCAGTAGAAAGACAGATTCTGCCGAAGTAGCTCGGTGGCTGCACGTTGAGGACTGACTGCTGCCTGCTACCGTTAGCTAACGTTACTTATCATGCCCAGGGAAAATAGTAACTGCTTCAGCATTCGCCTTATTGCCAGAATATTTTTTAGCAAAATCTCCAAACGAGTAGATGTAAGCTTTACAAGCAGCAAAAAAAAATCACTGCTGTATTTTTAAGAAGAGAGACTAATTAGTGTGTGTCACAGAGCTAGCCGAGGGAGCTAATCTTACTTCCACATTCCACTCGTTTCTGCAGCACCGGTGGTGCCGTAAAGAAGGGAACTGTCGTAATGCCTGGTCGTGTTCCTGCGTGGTCAAGCACGGGAATCTCTCGAAGGACCGCTACGACGTGCAACGGGTTGGGTATTGCGAAATCCCCAATGCTGCACACAACACACACACACAACGTTTTTATACACAGTCTATGGTTTCATCTCATTACATGTCAGTTACGAGAGACTATTTTTGTTATTTATCACTTTTTATTAGCAAGTGCCTAGATAAGTTTTATGTTTTTTTGTTTTTTTATACAGCATAGCGAGAATACAATAAATAAAAAACACAAATATATGTACAACAAAGCTGAACGTACCAGGGATTAATTAATTAAATAAAAATAATATAGAGAAAAATGTTTTAAAGAATATTTACAAAAACGTCATATAATCATCATCATCATCATTGAAAACTTGATAATTCTTATTTGTATACAAACTTTAGAATAGTATTGAATTATTACATACTGTATATATACACATAAAAAATCACATACAAACTATGTGCATATAGCAAATGTAACAAAAAAGCGTTTTCGTTGCTTTCTTGTTTTTGACGTAATAACGTAATTCTAGTGCCATATTCTAATAACTCATGCTCAAACATGCTCAAAGTTCAGTTTCTTTTTGGAGTCGGACCACTTCTTTCTGCATGTGAAATGTTGCCATTATTATGACCAGATGAAAGATGTAAATACAATCTTTTTTCATCTTTCTGTTTTCAAAACAAACCAAAATGTCCTCTCCCTGTAACTGGATCCTTCGCTCAGTTTTTCTTCTAATAAAGTGTTTGATGTCGGTTCAGAAAGTTTTTGTGTAAATATTGAAAAACAAACGAGAAATTGTTTCTATATCCAAACCACAAAAATCACAAGAATATTCAATTTTAAACCTCCTCAAAACATGCTTCACTGGGTATATGTGTATATAAATCTAAAACATACCTTTTTCAATTTGTTATTAATTAGAATTTATCACCAGTGAACCACATTGAATCCAAGTTCAGTTCCCCATAGAGGGTTGATAAAATATTTCCCTCTTGGTATCACTTCATAATGTATAATATATTTATCTGAACATTTCTCCTTAACAATATTTATGTCTACTAAAAACATCTCATTGTCAAATGTATGGTATTTGTGTCATGTCTGCTTTCAATGGATAGCAGATTTTACTAAGTTCTAAAGGAGTTTGAGCTAAGCCTAGGTGGTAAATTAATCTACTTAAGAATAATTTTGAGGTACTTACTTTGTGGAGTTGATTCATTTCATGTTACTTTTACATCCCATCAAATCAGAGGACAATATTGTAGACTTTTACTCATTTACATTTATTTTACAGCATTAGTTACTAGTTACGTACTTAATTAGATTCTTATAAAAACGTTATAAACTAATGAAATGCTCAGGTATCTCTTATTGATTAACCCTCTTTCACTACATAAGGTGTTTAAAACCATGCCAACTACTGACTGCTGTTTTTGTTCACCAGGTCTGTAGGCAACTACACATTTTTGCTATTATTTTCACATCTGAGACTTTGCCAAACGAATCTGGACTACACTTACGTTTATGTTAGCATCAGCATCAAATTTAGAGCTTATACTTTCACTAGAGTAGAAAAAATAAAGGGTACTTCTACTTTTAATATACTTAGTTTTTACTAAGAGTAAAAGTGCAAGTGAAATCCAAATACATTTTTTTAAAATAATGACAATAATAAATTATCCATATTTTTCCATGTCAAATAGTTTGATTTGGTAACCATACAATGATTATTGATTAGAAACTACGCCTTATAGACAAAATACTCTTCGACCATCTTCGGCTACCTTCGTTAATCACGTGACTAACCCCTTGCACATCGTAGCGGTCCCGCCTCCTGTGACCTCCAAACCACACTTACGTACTTCCGTTTGCAGTCACAATCACACTTCCTTTAAGACCAGCGGCGGACGGGAGCGAGGAAGAGAAAGTAGGTCGTGTTGTTCTTTCAACAGAATATCTCTTACTAAATAAAGTACATTACATTTTAACACTTACTCACACTTTGCGACTATACACATTCAGTCTGCAAGTATTAGCCCGAGATGTGTTGGCAGTTTTAAATAGAATGCGAAAGTCTATACGGTGACTTTGTCGGAGCGTATCGGAATTAGGGCTAGCTAACATACCGGCTAGCTGTCATTAGCTTCTGGCATCAGGTTTATTGAAAGAAGAAATACAGTAAATGTCACAGTGTTCTAGCGTGTGTGCATATACATGCAGTCTTTGTCGGTGGTAATATGTTTAATTGTGAAATACTTTTTTAAAGAAACTAGTATTTGTGTAATTCTGTTTTTCCGGGCGCCGTGACCTTGTGTTTGCCGCTAGCGCTAACATTAGCTTAGCGTCGAGGTGTTTTGCTACATATTTGATTTGGAGGAAGAATCACAACAGTCAACGTACATGTATAAAAATACTTTTATGCAAGCTGAAGTTATTTGCATATAAGCACGCCTTAGCCTAAATGCAAATTATAACACGAGAAAGTTAATGATTTATTGGTGTCGTTACTTTTTTGTTTTTATCATGGTCCCCTGAGTAAACTGGATATGTTATCATAGTAATGCTATAAATTGTCTGCTGTTAGGTCAAAGTAACTGCGAGGACTGTGTGTTTAAATGTGTACAGCTGAGTTTATTATTTAATGTATTGTTATTAATGTGTTTCCCACAGAATGCTAGCCACCCGAGTCTTTAACCTGATTGGCAAACGTGCCATCTCCACATCTGTCTGTGTACGTGGAGGGCATGGTAAGTGAAATGGCAGAATTAGTGGCTGAATTGACTTTCAGCATGCTTTTAAATTCAGTGTACACAGATACAGAGCTGTTTGTTAAAATCATGTAACGCATGACGATGCATGTGCAAATATAATAGGGCATGCTGAGTCTTGTTTTAAGGAGTTTGCTTACATAGAACTCAACACCTACTAATTTCATGGGTTACCACATTGTCAACTATGTTTTGTTCACTTTTCAGGTTTTCTCTAAACCTCAAATATAGTTTGATATTAATTTAACAAGAACAGTTGTGCTGAGTTGATTATGTTCAACAAAACACTGAATTGTACTGTGTGAATTTCACCTAGAATTAAAATTATTTCACAATATTTTGGAATGATTTGTAATCTGATAAACATTTCTTTAAAAAGATTAATTACTTTAGAAACCGGGGAATGCAGCAAGTGGGACATGGCACAATTTCAGTGACAACGGTTCTTACAGCAATCAAGTGTTACAAGTAAAATGTGGAACCAAGTTATAGTAATCTTAGAAGACACTTGACACTTTCAGATAAGGCTGAGATTTGTAGATAAGACTGACTTTCATGAATGTTTTAGGCGTAAGCATAGGCCAGCTGATAAGTCATTCTGTATTGTCTCTTGCAGGTGTTGCTAAGGTAGAGGACTACACTCTCCCTGCCTACTTTGACAGACAGGAGGCCCCTCTCCCTGAAATCCGCTATGTGCAGAGTTTGAATCCAGAGCAGAAGTCCTTGAAGGAAAAGGAGAAGGGCTCCTGGGCTGCACTCTCTAATGATGAGAAGATTGCATGTAGGATTTTCACACACTGATCACTGTTGGCCAACAGAATTTATCATCACTAATATTGTAGTGATATATGTAATAGTGTCATTTGTTTTAGTCCCAATCTCTGAAGTTTGTGTGTTTCCAATGCTCAGTGTACCGCATCAGCTTCAAACAGAGCTTTGCTGAGATGAACCAGGGGTCATCTGAGTGGAAGTCTGTGGTTGGAGGGATGCTGGTCTTTCTTGGTTTTACTGGCTTGGTGGTCCTCTGGCAGAGAAAGTATGGTAAGTATGGGACAAATAATGGCCAAGTGTAACATTTGATGTAGAGCTGCCTGCATCTTCCACATATAGATACAGATAAACAGAAAACAATTCAGTTATCAGTTTTATACATATTGGGCTTATGGTTTCATGTTTAATTTTCTGATAGTGTATGGACCAGTCCCACACACCTTCGATCCAGAGTACAAACAGCAGGAGCTGCAGAGGATGCTGGACATGAGAATGAACCCAGTGCAGGGCTTGTCTGCCAATTGGGACTACGAGAACAAGCAGTGGAAAAAGTAAAGGACCTAGAGGACCATGACATATACTGTACTTGAAAGTAAAGGCAGACCAACTCAAAGATACAAGAATACATATTTCTGTATTTATCAACTGTCCACAATACCTCAGTGTGTGCATTTTGGAAGGCCTCTTCCTCTTTAAGGTCATTGTGTATATTAATAAAATTGTTCCCACGATAAAACATTTGTTTCTTTTTATTGACCATATATTACTTACATTTTTTTATGAATTTTTTTATAAATCGCCAAAACACAAGAGTTTTCTCGAGGTGCTTCACATAGAACCTTACAAAGTTATCTAGAAATCCAACAAATCTCCCATGAGGAAGCACTGGGCGACAGTGGAGAGGATAAACTCCCTTTAAAGGAAGAAACCTGCAGAACCAGGCTCACGGTCATCTGCCTCGACCGGTTGGAGTGAGTGAAATACATAGATATGTGAATGATGATATTTACATTAAGACTGAACCTTAAACAACAATCTGGCAGTTTGATTGTAAATTTGATGTTTGAAAATAGGAGAAATAATATTCTACATATCTATCAGCTGTAACTACAACAATGTATTTATAGTAGTAGTATTTATATTTTTAAAATATATTTTCTTCAAAAGAAGCAGAAGCGGACTTCACTATATGTCTTGCAAGCTGGTTTAGTAATTTAACATTACCAGTCTTTTAAGATGGAGAGTTTTTTAGTTGAGTTTTACATCAACTAGTTAAATCTTAGTTTTTAACACATATAAACGATTTAATAAAAAAGTTGATGTTTGAATCTGTGGAGTTAAATTTGTATAATAATCGACTGTGTGTTTTTTCTATTGTGTCTTTAATAAAGTTGAATTGAATTTAACTGTGTATAATCCTGATGACTATCTCGTCATCTGGGCGTCACAAAAGTGAGCAGGCTAAAAATATGTGCAGGAGTTAAAGGAGCAGTTCGGCGGGATACATTTTTGCAAATGTTAATCTTAATGTTTGTTTACAGTCAACTGGTGTGCTGCAAAAAAGCTACGTCATATGAAGGACTCGTGTCCTCACAATATGCACATGTCCAAACCATACACTGTTTTAGTCTGTACCGTGAACGCATGAGCTGAAGGTGAGCCTGAGAGCCCAGCTGAGCGGACGGCAACATGCTGTGATGTAAATCCGCTGTTGTTTCACGTCAAAACAATCCGGAAGACGAGGCAGCACTACGGAACTGAGCTCGGAGAGCAGATGAGGTTAAAGCTGAATAATTACATTAGTGTTTTATACATGACAGTGGAATTTAACGATGCTGTTTAACAGAAGCCAAACATAGCGACGGTCATACACAGTTTTATGCGCTGGAAGCGTCGCGGTTTGGATTCAAAGTCCATGTAAACGCATCGTAGCAGTTCGGTGTATTAAAGTGTTACAGCTCATCGTGGACTGGTTCAGAGTCATCATGGGCAATGGAATGAATAAGGTAGGCTTTGGTTTCGTTGTTTGTTTTGGTCTGTGGCGGTTTTTGTTGGAAACTCCACAAAGTGCAGCCTTGTCATTGAACTTACTTGACATCCATCACACGTTTTGCTCTGTCCTGTTGATGCCATATGACGATAGCGAATGTAAATAAACCAAATGATGTACATGGAAATTGACTGTAGGTGTTTTACTGTAACAGACACCTGCCTTATGAATAGTTTTTTTAAATAATGCCTGAATTATTTTAAAAAATGCCTGAACAACCAAGACTTTTATGTGTCCTCTGATGATATTTAAAAGCATGAACTGATTTTAAACTGTAGCCACAACTCTTGCTACATGGGCTGCAGTGAAGGTGTGATTAAGAAATGTGTTTTTTCTAGATCTGTAAGGTAGAGTGAGTGGCCAGTTAGTAGATGGTACAGTGGATCCAACCCACAAGTCTTGATTTTAGACTCCTAAAGTCACTGAATCCATCCTGCTCTGTTACTGACTCTGACTTTTCAATGGGAGACTCAGCATAACTTATTTCTTCTTATGATGTTGTAACGTACCCCTTTTCTTTTCAAACGATGGCATAAAGTTGAGTGAAAACGCAAAATGACATTAATGCCCAATATAGGAATTAACAAAAACATTTAAAGATGCATATAGCAAAATATCTCCTTGAAACCAGAGTCGCTAAATGAAGAAGAGTAAATATTAATTCTTACCGTATCTCTGCACCACAACAAGGTGCAGCGTGTCGGTCATACATTTGATTAGACTTGTCTTATTGTCTGATGATATAATATTTAGTTTTTTAATTATCACCGGGCAGCTGCTGCCTCATTGTCACAGTTGTTAGGCAGCACTAGGTGGATGTTTGCAGCTCATCACTTCATCTTGAAATTCATGCTTTGTTGCTTCGGTGCTTCAGCCCTTGTATGGCTGTAGAGAATGTTTCCTTTGCTGGTACTTGGTTCTTAAACCTTAAGCCTTAAATCCCATCTGGTTCAACCCTGAAATTTTCAAAGCTGGACTGTGATGAATGCCTAACCTGAAGGTAACATGTCTGTGACTGCTGCTTCACAGGTTGTCGATGGACTCTACCTCGGGAATATAAGAGGTAAGATGAATGTGATTTATCTTGATTTGATATAAACAGTATAGCTGCGTCAGGCCAGGCTTTCCGTACAAAAGGCAGAAGTCACCCTCGCATCCATTAAAAAGCACCTTACAGAACATTTAATTTTAGAGTATGCTTCCAAATACGGACTAAACATTGAACAAAAAATCTTGCTGATATTCACTCAGGATGGTTTTATTTCTAGGTGCTGCCTTTTTCGCAGGATATTTACAGCACCATGTTTTAACTTTCAAACATAAAATGGAAGCTGTTTTTCTGTGTAACACGGATTTTAGAGTTAAGAGATGTAAACGCCTTGTTGACAAAAGACAATTAAGAAGCTAAAAGGTGCTTCACACAAAAGAGTCAACAGTCATTAGTGTGTCACACCCTGGCCCGGAACAACCTCTTCTCAGTCAATGTGGCATTTGCAGCTTTCTAACTTTAGCTGGCTCCACATGATGGCACAAGCATAATGGCTAAAATTAGTTCAGTGGCAGGAGCAAATGGCTGCAGACCTAACGGCACCAAATGATGATGTTGTTGTTCTGACACAGCTTACAGCATAACTCATAATCATAGCTGTTGGTGTGAAAGTTACTGACAGCAGTTTGGTGAAATATATCCTTCTCTTTGCTTTGTCACAGATGCAGAAAACAGAGAAAGTCTGTCAAAGAATGGCATCACCCACATCCTGTCTGTGTACAACAATGCTAAGCCTGTATTTGAGGTTAGTAGACAGTCCAGGTTGGCTGGTATTTTTTTTCTTTCCGATAAGTTCTTGTAAAAGAAACCTGTACTTAAAAAAAAAATACATTGAGATTTTAGTGGTATTGTCCTTGTCTCTTTAATTAAGTGTGATGTGTCCTATCAGCCAGCTGGGGGTGGTGATGAGTTATGGTTAGAGTTTTGTGCTGAGATGGGAAGTTTAAAATGCTGAGTGGTAAGTGTGTTAAGGGCCAGGAGCTCATGATATTAGAAACTGTGTGAAATTCATCACAGAACATTTGTTAAGATGTCTACCATGCAGACTACTATTTTTAGCAGATGAAAGTGATTTATTACAGAGGCTGGTGTTCATGAGCCTTAGCAACATCTACCTCATATGTGGTGTGTAAATAATTCATAAAAATGCTTGTCTTTGAAAATAGTGTGTAGTGTAAAATAATTTTTAACTCCAGTGTAAATAAAGGTAACTTTATTTAGGTGTTTAGATACGTTCTTCCACGTGCCATACGTTGAATTAAATAAATAAATAAATGCTAAAGTTATAATTTGGGTCATTAATATAAATACAGCTAAATAGTTATGGTTAACATCCGGATATGATGTGAAACAACTCAAAAAGAGTATTGTTCCAGTTACAGTTTTTCCATGTATGTTTTACAGGACATGACGTACCTCTGTATTCATGCAGCTGATGCTTCTAGCCAGAATCTGTGAGTAAACACACACACACACACACACCAACACACACATCATAAAAATCAGATTTTAAATGTCACAGTCACTGCTTTTCTGAAGCTGTGGTGAGTCATTATGGTTTCAACACTTACCCTCCAGATTGTGGTCCCAGGGCGTGACAGCAACAGCAACAGAAACGGTTAAAATTATTCTATATTCTTTATTCTATAAGATGTTTCACGGTTAATTGAATTGCATTGCTGTTGTCAACTGATCAACATTTAACACTAACAGTGTGTGTCTACATTTAGAGCGCAAAGTTACCAGTAGCTATTAGTTTATTTAAATTATATGAACTATGTTCATCTCATGACTTTTAAATATATGAAGCAGAAGTCCTGCAGTATTACATTTATTGTGTGATGTTTCTAAATATTGAGCACTAATGAGTTTTTATTTTCTGTCTGTATGTGTATGGAAGGGACAGACAACGATGGAGTAACTATTAATATGCGTTTGTTCATCAGGAGGCAGGCTCTGTGTTGAAAGAGCCATGAGCTGTCCCTCCACCCTCGAAGTGTCCATTAACACGACACATTAGTCACAGCATCTGATTTGATCTCTATACAATATTCAAGTAACATCAGCTGCTGTAATTCTGGATTAAATACTTAATACAAAGGATGCAACGGCTCATGGGTTGGGTTTTAGGATTGGTGTAAAAGAGTATTCTTGCAACCCCCTGTTTTTAAATGTTAAAGGTACCGAATTATCTTGTTATTGCTGCACTGGTGCCTACTACTGGCTGGTCAGGGTTCCTGCAGAGGCAAAGATAGGATCGTGGAAGGTTTACATAAATCTACAAGACATAATGCCACTGATGTGAAGCTCCTTAGCTGACAGTTGAAAAGAGCATCTGCTAATACCAGTATAATATAAGCGTATTTGTGGAGGTACATTGCTTGCGACAGCATTCAACAATCAACAGAGGAGTCTACAGTGACAAAGACTGTACAATTAGGGAATTGGACACAGTAAAATGGCCAGAAATATAAGGGGAAAAGCAGGGGGAATTTTAATGGGAGACGGAGAAAATATGCTAGTGCCTGGTTGAATTCAGGATGAACAAGGTATTAGATCATGTACTAGTACATCTCAGTTCCAAAGTCTTCATTTAAATTTCCTGAATCCTACATGACCAAAAGCAATAACAACGTGACTTGGAGCTCAGAAGAAATTAACTTTGCTGGGGTCTGAAGAGGAACTCTAGTTGATTTGGTTTGTTAAAAAAAAATAGAGCTGAGTGAATTGCAAGTTAATGAGATTTGAGGTCTAGAGTTTGGTTTCGATATTGCTGATTGGGTTGGGTTGGAGGTGTCTGACCATCACTGTTGCAATCAAGCGTCCTTCCCTTAGGCAGCAGAGGAAGGAAACCTTCGTGTGACATCTGGCTGTTGGCCTCGACCACCAAGGGCTTTAATAAACCCCCTCTGTCACAATCGTTGGTCTGACTGAGTGGTGAGGCCAACTGCCACGCCACCAGACTCGCCACCAGCTAGGGGCCCCCTATGGCCAGGTCTGATCCCTCCCACCCATGTGTAAGTTCCACAGCAGTCTTTCTCACGTACTGTGGGCTCTATATTTTTGGGGGCCAACCGTAGACATTTGAAATAATCTGAAAAAACAGGAAGAATGTTTTAAAGGCAGGTTAATTTGTATAGCACACATATAGTTTTTGTCTCAAAATGATTTATTACCTTATAAAAGAAGTTAAGATTAGACCCTTACATAAGAAAGAAAAAACTCCCAGAAAACTTTTATTAAATGAAAACAAAGGGTGCAAACCTTGGTCAAGACCACAGACACTTCATTTCTAATAATTGACATGTGGTGGGTGAACTTTGTCACCATTGTAAAACGTACACAATGTGTGGTATTGTCAATCAGAATGAATTCAAAATAAAACATTGGTAGTACTTTAAAGGTTTATACATGTTTAAGGAGGGGCCAGATGTTCCCCTTTTTAGTGAACATTCTCATGACAAGTCTGGTTTGGTTTTAATGCAGTGTGCACTGAGCATGAAGGTGTAAACTAATTTGCATCAAATGTTTCCAAAATGAGATACATTTGAGTGAGGAGTGTGCATGTCTATTATAGTGTACTTTGCCTATACTAAAGAGGTATATTTTTTTAAATGATTTCTTGCATGTTTATGTGTTTAGTGACTCGCTATAATATAGCTTCACATGTACAGTAGGTCTACAGCTTGTTCTTGTTTCGGAATTATTCTCTGGATTCAGCTGGTTCAAACCTCAAATCTCTGTCACAAGGTAATTTTCTGCATATTTAACAAGACGGCCGGAAACCTCTGTGCAAGGAAGACAGAGCAAAGTGCTGAGGAGACATCATTTGAAGAGGAGTTTGGATCTCAGGAAGGAGGAAAAAAGAAAAGTGGCAGTAAATCTATTTTAACCCCAGTCTGTTATTCTGTCTGCTATTGAGTAATGCGCATCTGCTCCTCAGGAGACAGTGCTATCAGCCGTGCACTTCTTGATTATGCAAAACACCACCAGTGTTTCCTGAGAGTGAACAAGTTGGATATTTGAGGAGCAGTTGCACTGCTTTGCTGCTATGTGTTCATTTTTTATTTCAGAGAGGCCACAAGTTGTGAGCATTTCTCTGATAATAAGCAGCTGTTTCTTTGTTTGCATTTTAGGTACAATAAAAATTTTTTTGTAGCATTTGTTTGTACGTAGCCGTCTTGTAGCATAGCTTTGACACAACCTTTGTGTGAATCATCACTTTTAAGTTTAGAGGTTTTAGATGTAAAAATGAATCATCCACTATAAGAAAGAACCATTACTGTATTTGTGTTATTAAAATTATGAAGTAGATCATTTTTAGACACAAAATAAATAAATGCTGGAAGCTGCTGATGTAGTTTTGCAAATCAACAAAAATGAGGACAGTTACTTCCCTTGTCTGTTCCTACTGTCTGTGCTCTGGTGTACCACAAACTCTCTGTTTGAGCAGACCTAACCTATTCCTCACATGACAACCGGAGTAGCTGAAAGAAAAATCATTACTCTTTGTCTTTTTCTGTTTCGAAGGAAAAAAGAAATAAAAATCTATCAAAATAAATTTTGAGATTTTCCTCCAGTTTCTACAGTCAAAATCCGAACATGTTACACAGTTTCAGCAACCTATTTTAAAGTTTTGGCTTTGACACAGGAGTTTCAGTTCAAGGTGTCCTTTCTCATATCCTATAATGTGTAATTTTAGTTTTACAACCTTGATCACACTCTGTTTTTGTAAAAGCCAGCCAATTTCCTGATTTAGTCTGATAAGAGTCATATTATTTATCATACTGTTTCCCTATGTTTTGTACTGCATACAAGAGAAATATGTGTGATATAATTTTTCAGACTGTGAAAGTACTTTTAATATTTTAGTTGCTGTGTTTCCTTTCTGTCTAGATTACAGCATTTTAAGGAGTGCATCAGCTTCATCCATGAATGCCGCCTGAATGGGGGCTCTTGTCTTGTCCACTGGTAGGTTTTTATGTATAAAGCTTTAAACAGCTCCTTCTTGGCATCTGGAGATGTCACATTATGTATACTGTTTTATTAAACGGGCCTTTAAAAACAAGCCTGACAAGAACTGCATCATTTAGGCATCACAAGAATCACAACATTTACCATACATTTTCATACTGTTATTTAAATAATAGCAATGAAAAAACATAAGGTGTTAACCACACCGACCACATGTCCCTTGTGTTGCTATAGCCTTGCAGGTGTGTCCCGCAGCACTACCATGGTGGTGGCCTACCTGATGACTGTCACACACTACAGCTGGGAGGATTGCCTGTCTGCAGTCAAGGCTGTCCGGTCTTTTGTTGGCCCAAACTATGGCTTCCAGGAGCAGCTACAGGAGTACCAGACCACACAAGTTTCAGAGGTATACACGTGAAGGTACACACAGACACAGTGTGCACACGTACATACCTTAAGAAAGGGTGTCCCGACTTGTTTATTTTGTCCTGACTGGCATTTTTCTAGCAGTATCCCTGCAGAATTTTAACATTCTATTTATGCTTTTGCACATTAAATGCCTTTGCTGGTTAATCAAAGCCACTTAGACATGCACAGGAACTCAGGATATGACGCACAAAACCATCACACTGCACATGCAGTTGGTGGTTAACCTGTCAACTGTTGAACGTGCCTCTCCTGTAGCAATGCAATATGATGTATGTGACAGTTGTCATGGAGTGTGACATGAATATATCATTTGCATCTAATGTTATTGTAATGTTTGTATATTTGTTGGTCCTATAGAGTCCAGTAAACAGCAGTTTATCGTTTTGCAATAAACCCCAAACTCTCCAGATAAAATGGAAAAGGTCACATTCTCAGGTGCAGCCAGAAACTAAACGGAAAATCTCAGCTTAACGTTACATGAAAGACAATCTAAAAACTTCAGTATCAATCTACGTGGTCCTAATCCTCCACTACTACTTTTTTGTGTTTGTTAATCCTCACAGCTTTGTGGGGATCACTACAGTGTATTTAACAATATTATGTGCTAAGTGTGGAGCTTGTTAGGGCACATTATACCCAAGCTTACTTTAAGGGTGACAAAAACATGCCCTGTAATGTTCGTGGTTTTGATTTTTTTACTTCCACTTTGAAGAATATCCTCTGTTGAGTGGTTTAAGCTTCCTGGTTTTAAGTCCAATCTGGGTTGAAGCATTTGTTTCATTGAGAGAAAATATTCAGTAATATAAGTGTATATATAATACATAAAAGAACAGGAACATGCTTTTTAAAAATTATTAAACTATATTAACATTTTCAGTCCCTTGAAAATGATGCAGTTGAGTCTTCGGAATGCTACGTTCCAGTATTAATTATAGTTTTACAGATTAAGGAATGGAAAACCTCTATTTGCATTTCAAGCTTTTGTCTCCACAGCAATTAATTATGCTATTGGCAGAATGTTTTATATATGAACATACATTCACAGCGTATTATGTTTTGCAGTATTTCAGTTAATTGAAGGCACCTTGTGTGTCATTTCTCTGACCAAGCCATTGATTAGAGAAGGGGAACTGCAGGGTGTTTGCTGGGATTGCATTAGCTTGGTACTGCTCATCACGTGTTTACCATTACTGTCAGCATCTTGCAACATAACACAAGTGAAAAAAATTTGCATTGTTTGTAGATCTTGTATAGATTTCGAGGATTTAAAGGGAAATCAGTTGTCTGTATTTGTGCGTATCCCACAGCAGCCTTAGATAGAAAGTAAGGAACCCCCAAGACAGCACTGGACTTACTATTAGTTACTACGTAGTTACTAATGTATTTACCAATGTAATTACACATGTAGCTACCAATGGTCATAAAACCTTGTTGTGCATTCCCAACTGCCTTTTTCCTCAATAATCAGCAATGAACCTGTGCCCATCTGCCTCAACTCAAACTCTTCAATCAACTATAAAGTTATGACTTATGTAAGGTTGTCTTTTTTTTATTTTTCCACATTTGCCATTGATTTGTGTTTTATGTTTTATTTTATTTTCATTTTCAGTCTGTCTTATTAGATTGAAAGCACTTTGTGGCTTCAGAATCATTTTCTTTTTAAAAGGTGAATCAGTGACAGCTTAACCTTGCACAACTCTTCACCAACACAGCAATTCACTTGTGGATGTGTTGTCTTTTCACTTTGCTTTCATTGTTTATTTGTTTTTTGTCTTAATTCTGTGAGTCAGTGGTGTACTGTTTGATTGTTTTGGTTAACAGTAAAAACATTTTTTTTATGGAAGATATATATAATTGATAGTGACTTCATTGTACTAGTGACAATATCAAGTATCGATACTGTATTTATAAACAATTTATACTGCAACATAAATCTATCAGCTATCAAAAGCTCAACAACTACTATATAAGTGAATTTCACACCAAGGATCCTGCTGAACACTAACATTTTCTAAATGCAATCATAAAAAACTGAAGATGCTTTTTTGACAGCTCTAAAGAGAATGCTATAATCTCAGTTTCTGTGCACAGCTACAACTGAAATACTAGCATGGGTCAATAGATTTGCAGTCCTTTTTTACTGAATTAAGGCATTTAGAGTGATTATCTAGGGTGTTCCTAAATTCCACAAAGCACATGAGACACAGTGTTTCACCCCAGAGAACCTTGTTTTAATTCTGTTAAAAATATTGCTGTCTGTTTCAATTAAAATCTAACATAAAACAAAACTTAGCAAACACACAGTTTTTTAAAATAATTAATGTATTTTTTGAAATCTTAATTGGTAGTTCAAATCCAGACTTTGACTAACCCACTCCAAAACTTTAATTGGATTCCTTTTGAGCCATTCAGAGCTTGACTTCATGCTTGGGATTGTCTTGCTAAAGATTTTCAGTCATCTAGGTCCTTGTCCCTCCCAAAGGTGCTGTTCAGTGGCAAAGGTGCTGTCCCGTGCTCTCGGACTGATAGTGTCACTTCTGGGAAGGTTTACAAATATTTCAGATCATCATCTATATTTGTAGATAGTGTTTCACATTGTGAATCTCTGGTTTCCCATAGCCTTAGAAATAGCTTTGTAACCCTCCCAAGTCAGGTCAATGCAGTTTGGTATTTTTTCTTTTTTTTTTTCTTTTATCTCTACCGGTGGAGATTATATTATGCCACCTTTTTGCTTAAAAAAACAAAATTTATTTAAAACTTGTATTGTTGAGGTTGTTTTTTCTCTTGATTGACTAACCAGCCACTTGTAGCATAGTGTGACATACATATTCATATTTTCTCTGCCATGAATTTTCATGATTAGAAAAAAAAACATCTTGAACATTTTTAAAGAGGAGCCTTTCCTTCAACCAGTGTGAGAGACTTTCCTTCAACCAGTGTGGGAGTTTATTGGGAGTTCAGGGGAAATCTTGAATCAGGTGACTGTGTGAGCAGGAATGTCTGCAGAGAACTGTCTAGTTCCTAGGAACTGTTTCATCAGAGGCTCTCTGTACTGCCCTTTCCTTCCATATGTCCAGTCCTAGTGCAATTTTCCTCAATAAACATTTACTGAGCAAGCATCAAGAATCTTCAAATTTGCTTGCAGATCATGGACAACTATTAATAAAGGCATGTGCTAGACATCCCTTATATTCTCTGGAATTTCTACCATATGAATTGTTTGTTTTGTCCTCCTATGTATCTTTTACTAGTCAAGTTTAGTTCAAACAATAATATCCTTATATATATAATATCTTTGTGGCAAAGAGACCTAAGACATCAAACACAGATCACTTTAACTATCCAAGCAAATGGAGATAGACAGCTACTACTATTTAGCTATTAAACTGCTGATATTAAATCCAAACTAATAAGTAGCATAACTGGACCAAAGGGAAAAAAACATGTCATTTGCATTTTCTAAAAGTGGCAACAAAAAACAAGTTACAATCCAATTATGACATGGGTTAAGTTTGTAAAGTTAATTGTATGTATGAAGTTCCACATTTCAAAGCACTTGAAGCCTTAACACAATGAATAAAGTTTTTTGTTCTGCCTTTGTCCCCAGTACCGAGCGTGGTTACGGTCCAATTTCCGCCCCAGTCCATTCAATGATGAGGAGCAGGTAGGAGCTCTACTAAGCCAGTTCATAGAGCAACAAGAAAGCCAGAGGAGAGGAGCAGACCATCGCTGGATAAATAGGGGTGTAGGTGTTCCTGCTCTGCCATCTGACTCTGAAGATTCTAAAGGCAACAGCTGAAACATCAGCCTCTTGTCATGCCAAAGTCAATACTGTGTAGACAAGTTAATTCCAAATCACCCTGAGCTGTATCCAACTTCAACGCCTTTATACAACTCTAAAAGCATAACATGGAATAAATGCCCCCCTAAGCCAAGTGTATTTTTTTATACTTAATTTTCATACATTAAGGATCTGTGGTTAAACAGACTCTTGTCCTCTCCAAGTATCTTCCATGACACCTTACTCATGATGACTAACCTGTATTTCCATGTGAACCTGCAATGTTCAGCTTAGTAGCTTTAAAGACATGAGTAACTGAAAGGAACTTAAACTTAAAGGAACATTTTCCCCTAATTAGGAGGGTGTCCAGTTTGTGCTAATGGACAAGACATTCCCCAATCTACAACCAGAATGACGCCAATTATTGTAACCGGTTATTATGACATATAGCAATTTACTGTCATGTCCAGGTAAAATGTATAAACACACCTAATATTGTATGTACAACTGTAATACGCAACAATCTAACCATGGTCATGGTGTCATTACGACATACCCCTTACTCATGTTATGACTGTTGCACATCACTGGCCATGTAGTAAACAACAATGTAGTTTCTGTTTACTCTTTGTTTTATTTGGAAGAAATTAAATCAAGCCATCAACACACTATATGCACTAATGTCTACAACAGATCCCAGCACCAACAGCCCATTGTGGAAGATACTTCATAGAAAAGCCAGAAGATAGACAAGACACACAGACATTCGTAAAGATACACAAAAAAGGACAGAGGCATAGCTCAATTAGATTAATGGTGTCACAGGTGTTCACAGCTTTGACAACAGCACACTTCAGAGACAATGCTCACAACAATATCCAAATAACTTTAGTTCTCTTAAGGCTTCTCTGAAGTCAACATTACTTGTCCTTGCAAGGGTCATAAGACGAGAGGCAGGGTACAGCCTGGATAGGTTGCCAGTCTATCACAGGGCTGTCATGGTTACTTTTTGGTAATTTAAAAAGGATTAATCAGCTGAACAAAAAATAACAAAATAAATGTTTCAATAGAAAAATTTAGATTAACCAATTACTGGAAAAATCTATCAATATATTAATTGAATGAAAAAAGGATCTACCAACTAATTATTAGCTGCTGTTTCCTTATCACCTATGCTTCCTGCTGAGGATGGTTTTGATGGTTGAAGTAAAAAGCTAAAAACTGCCAAAATGCCTCTGTGCTTTTTTAAATATATCTCTCTAATTATACTGACTTGCTATACATTCATATTGTTTAATAGCAAGACAGAAGAAGAGTTGGCTCTGTCACAGCAAACTGTTGCTGATTCATCTCTTATCAGGCAAAGAGTTCAAAAGTATACCAGTACAACAAATCCTCAGTGGTTGGTTTACCATGGATTGATGTCAGTTAAACCCTGGCTGGCATTTGATCAACACATCTAGCTACTGAGCTAAAAGAAACACGCGGCTAGGAGTAGCATATGGACAAGTTTAAAAATGGGCGAAATGTGCCTTTAATATTACATAGCAGGTTAAATTAGGGAGCCACATAAAACACGGTTGAGTCACTACATGAATGGATTTCTGCAGTCCAGGTCTTCCTGTTTTTATTGAAGCTCTGCTTTATCTTCTTTACGACAAAGCTAGCTTTGTGTTTTAAATCTGTGTACACTTAATTATTTGAATTACACGTTTGTGTTTTTTGTGTTTTGTATTAAATGCAGTGATTGATGAAAAATGTGGAAACATTAATAAAGTACTTCACTATGAACAATAATAAACATACAAGTCAGTGTGTATTTGTGAGTAATATTAAAGTACGCTTCCCGCCTTTAGGTCAGCTGCTTGTCTCGTGAGGCAGCTAGACACTTCATTCGTTTATTCAAACTTCTTGTAATTGGACAAGAAAGTACATCAAAATTTACTAGACACTGTAACCACACTGAGTAAACCCCAAATTACCTTTTTTCTTCAGAAAACCTCTCAAGTTGTGTTTACTCAGGGTTTTACTCAGTAGATCACCTGGTACAGCTGCATTATACCACAGGGTTCTTGATGTACAGCTTTGTGGTTAATCCTTTCGACAGAACTAGACAGTAAGTATTAGGAAGGTAGGTATATAAGAGTTTGATTTGTATTTGACCTGGAAAATGTCTTTTCTTAGAAACTAGAAAGTAGTACATTTGGTATGTTTAGTTTTATTTAAGGATTTATTTATTTTGGGGTAAATTAAGATAAGATAAGATAAGATAATGCCCTATCCTAAAGAGACACAGGCTAAACAAGAGATAAACAACTTACATTAGCTCCACTCTCTCCAGTTTTTAGCTTCTTCTTATTCTAGTTAAATTATAACCTTAATTTAAGATTACACTCATGAAAAAAAGGAATGAATTCATTTTACCTTGTGTACAGTTAGGTGAAGGCATGTTCATACATGTCAGTTCCTGGAAGGGCATCTAGAGAGGTGGCATTTACAGTGTAGCCACAAACAGAAAGCATATTTCAGACTTACTGTAAATCTAGCAAAAGGCAAATAAGTTGTAAGACTGAGGAGACTTCTATTGGTTCGGTTTACCTGACTGAATAATTAACTCAATATAATCATGATTATAATTGGCCAGTTGAACTGAACTAGATTGAACTTTGTTAGAAGTGTATGTACAGAACTGATTAACCCATTCAGCAAATCAGGTTCCAGGTCGTTTTTAACTAGTGATTAGATAATAATTCTGTTAAATTTATATGGGACAGCAGATGTATATCAAACTTGTAATTATTGCCAAGTTAATCCACGGATCTATAGATTATGAGAATACCAGCTACAACTTTCTGAATCCCAAGATGTTTTCAGTTCACATATTTTGTCCAATCAACACTCAAACATTTCCAAGTTATTCATTTGCAAAAGACTAGCTGGAAAAAAATGATGAGTGGTTTCAGATTGACACCAGTCCCAACAGAACATCATAGGAGTGTTAAATGAGGAACACACTGTCAAAACAATGTGGCTCTATTTATCATGTCCGTGACCTTTTCTGGACAACTAAATAAAATATGAAATATTACGTGTCTTTGTCATTATGTACTCGATTGTGAACCCCCTTGTTTTTAATCACATCGAGTTTTCCCAATTATCCTTCCGCCGTCATATTTTACATTTTTAGTTTTTGACGTCTCGCAGACGACTTGGTCAAGTGCTTGAACCATTTCGCCACCATTCAGACAGTGGGCTACTGTACCTGCATAATAACCTTTTGAGGTTTCTCACCAGCGCAGAGTGGGCGTAAAAACGCAGTACTTTGGTTTGGAACGCAGAAATCCCCCTTAACACAAAGTAACTTGTGACTCTCCGGGTTTATTCAGTGCTCCACGTCGGCGTAGCTTTTGGCGTGGGCAGCAATTTGACAACCATTACTTGTATCAGGCCATTTCTTGTAAATGCCCGCAGTTAGGAGAACAACACTTCCGCAATGGGCCGAACTACTGCAGCTTCAACGCAGTCATTGGTCAGAGTACGGCAGCGTTGTCAAATAGTCTCCAAGCTATTTCATTCATAACACAGAGCACAACACGTAAACTTCATGTGCGTGTGAGGGGAGAGCGCACTTGATAAAATCTGACAGTAAGCAATCGATCAGCGCCTCAGGATAAAGATCTAGATTTCTAACCCAACTGTAAGTGCTTTCAATTTTGATTTCTAATTCAGAACCGCTTTAGGTTGTAAGACACCAGTTTACAAATTTGATCTCGACTACATATTTTATAACAGCAGCTCAGACAACAGCTTATTTAGTTCATTTTATATATGATTATGGATCATATCCTCTTCATTTAGGTGCAAGTAAACAACTCCAAAGCAACTTTTCTCCATCAAGATGTCAAACCCGGGAGGTCGGAGACTGAAGCAGTGGCTGATGGAGCAGATCCAGAGCGCGCAGTACCCCGGACTGCAGTGGGAGGATGAAAGCCGCACTATGTTCCGAATTCCGTGGAAACACGCAGGCAAACAGGATTACAACCAAGAAGTAGACGCATCCATTTTTAAGGTTTTACAGCACTCTTTTGTACTCCTGTGGAAAGATTAGGCTATTGTACATTACTGTAGAGAGAGAGTGCGGGTTCTGCGTAGCGCTGCGTAAACTTTTTAACAAATCTTGGTGGATCTTCAAGTCTGGTTTCTTTTTGGCCAAGTGGAAATGATAACTTACTGCTTTAAATGTCATTTGTTAGACTTAATTTTAAAATATTACACTTTTAGTTTCATGTCCCAATAAAGGTTAAGTCCTAAGCTGCCAGTATAACCTTTGACACAATGTAGTAAAAGCTTATTATAGATCAGGTTTTCTTAATATTTTAAAGTAGCATCATTAATATTATACGTTTCCCTCCACAGGCCTGGGCTGTGTTTAAAGGCAAGTTTAAGGAGGGGGACAAGGCTGAGCCTGCGACATGGAAAACCAGACTCCGCTGTGCTCTGAATAAAAGTCCTGACTTTGAGGAGGTGACAGAAAGGTCGCAGCTGGACATCTCCGAGCCTTATAAAGTCTATCGTATTGTACCCGAGGATGAACAGAAGAGTGAGTTTGTGTTATAATGGCGCGTGGGTGCAAGATTAAAAACATGTTTCTTATCAAACTGCTAGTCTTCTTCAATATGTGATAAACTGACGCCCTGTAAGCAAGTAGTGACGATCCTAACAGATATCTGGCATATTAATATTTTGTAAATTATCATTTGAATTGAGATTGCAATGCATTTTGCAGGATATAATTCCTGCTTTCAATATGTAACACATGTAAAATCTATAAAATGCATAATGTACCATTCTTTTCACCCACAGATGGTAAAAGTCCTGTAATGGTCATGGTAGCTAAAACTAGCTCTGGTGATATCACTGACATGGACTGCAGCCCTGCAGAAATAGAAGAGCTCATTAAAGAGGTGAGACCTTTTCTCACTTTAAACCATTAACTATATATCTCACTTCTGCCTCGCCATCTTCTGTCATGTGTTTCTAGATGCACTTTATAACCACTCAGCTTTTATGTCACTTTTTTTTCTGATTACCACACTGTGCTGTCTCCTCCAACACTTTTTGCACAGAGCGTGCACATCCTCCCACATGATCTTTATGACTGCGAAGTGTTGTTGTTAACAACAATTTATTGTTTTCTTTTTTGCAGGAAGACTGTAGCATACAGGCCAGTCCAGAGTATTGGTCCCAGAGCAGTATCAATGGTAAAACATCTCTCTCTACCCCACACAGCTCACACTCCTCTGAGTATGTTTAGCCATTCACAGCTCTGTTTGTTTTGTTGCTCTATGTCAGTCCAAGCATATATGTGCCTTTTTTTTGTCTAGTTTCCCAAGACTACCCCAAATAAACATGTATTAGAACATTGGTGGTAACCTCAGTGAAAATGTGGGTGCTAAAAAGAGAGACAGAATTTATCTGTCTGTTGAATTCTGCAATAGAAGAATTGACTAACATCCTGTTGAACTGTGCTGACTGATGTGATTATTTCTATGGGAGATCGTGCTAGAGAAATCGTATTTCTGATGACGCTGCAAAATAACGACATGACTGTGTGGTTGTGTCCACTGTGTTGCAAAGAGCATTAACTCACCTCTTTCTCCTTTCATTCACAGCTTTTCCGCAGCACCAGGACCCATTGCCATCCGGTTCTGTAGGCTCAGGTATGCTTTCAAGTTTTCCCTGACAGTGTCATGATAACTGGATGCACCAAAACAAAATGACATTGTATATGCAATGTCTTTTCTTCTTTTTTGGTTTGCAAACCTTACCTAGCGTTCTCTTTTACAGCTTTCTCTCAAATGATGATCAGTTTCTTTTATGGAGGAAAACTGATACAGAACATACTGGTAACTCATCCTGAAGGCTGCAGAATCTCCCCACAACCGCACCTGAGTCGTGGCGCCCTCTACAGTTCAGACAGCATGCAGAGTGTTCACTTCCCCCCTGCTGAACTCATTGAGTATGAACGCCAGCGGCAGGTAACTCGCAAGCTCCTGGGCCACCTGGAGAGGGGTGTATTGGTCCGTGCCAATCAAGAAGGCATCTTCATCAAAAGGCTGTGCCAGAGTCGTGTCTTCTGGAGTGGGCTGGGAGAAATGGGCTCACAATACAGCCCCATGCCTAGTAAACTTGAGAGAGATGCTGTAGTCAAGATCTTTGACACCGGAAGGTTTGTTCAAGGTAAGGGTCTATGTTAATGTAGTAATCAAAATCTATGCAAAACACATACAATTCACTGAACTATTTTTATGCCACACATCATCCACTTATACGCTCCTAGAAGATACACATACACATACATTTTATATCACTAGATTAAGCAAGATACAAGTTAATAGAGGATTGGTAACTTCCAAAGGTCTGTCTGAACAGCTGTTCATGGACTTTGTATGTTCCAGCTCTGCAGCTGTACCAAGAGGGCCAGTTTCCTGCTCCTGATCCAACAGTCACTCTGTGTTTTGGAGAGGAGCTCCACAACATCAGTAATGCCAAAAACAAACTGATCATCGTGCAGGTTAGTCAAGTCAAAAGAAGTGTCTCACTTAAATAGCTGTTTAAGTTTGATAAGTATAGATATTTTTTTCTCAACCTAGAAATTGGAGTCTTGATATCTTTCCAGAATAAAAATGGCCTGATCAAATTCTTTAAAGTGTTACCATAATAAAGTGTTTTGTATAATAAAAAAACCACATATTTTACTCTGTGGCAGATCTCTGTGGTGAACTGCCAGCACCTGCTTGAGGCAGTGAACATGCGCCGCTCTCAGCCTTACTGCAACACCCCAAACCTGGACATGTCTGATGATGTGGCCACTGACCAGATGGCCCGCATCTACCAGGACTTGTGCAGCTACAGTGGCCCCCAGAGGCCACCCTGCTACAGGGACAACATGCCTATCACCGCCTAAACTGTAAGCAGTAACACACCTGAGATGGGTTCTTAAGACAGAATATACAAATGTTGAAGACATTTTAAAAACTCTGACAGGATGCACTCATATATAAGCCCATTAGGTTTGGTACTTTACTTTTATTCCAGTCATGAAGAGAGATACATATCTTACAATAAGACTTGGACAGCACCTACTCAAACTGTGTCTGACATTTTCAACAATATTATCAATAAGCGCGAAATAATTTTCATGCCTTAAGCCTCACTACAAATTAACAACAGTTAGATTTGTATGTAGGCAATTTAGTTCTCAAAATTTTAATGTCTGTTGTTTCCACAACTGAGTTACTTTCTCATGTGACGACCATTTGTATGAACAGACCAAATGGAAACTGTATCCAATAACCCTATTTTCATCCTAGTTTTTTACAGCAAATAATAAATCTTTATATGTATTGCTAAAAACTATATTGAATTTTAGCTCCAATGCGGCATTATATTGCAGATAGGTTTTACTATCACACAGTTTGACTTGTATTTTGTATTTTTTTAATAAACTTTCTAATAAAGATGTTTTTACTGAACTGTACATGTACTTGTCTTTATAAATACTAAATCACTTGCAACTTTATTGTAAGACTCCACTCAAATATTAAATACAAACCAATGGTGCATATCAGACGGGAAATAACAAAAGTGAAAAACATGAAATTTTGCACAGTGTATGCAGCATATTTTCTGTCTGCTTGTTTCAATGCTTGAGTGACTTTATATCATGCTTGATGGATTGAACATTCAAATATACAATACTATTGTAATTCTTGCTAAATTACATCACATAGAAAGTTCTAGATGCCTTATTGTCTCTAGATACAAAACAAAAAATTCATAAAAACTCTTTAACAATATTTATAGATATTTTGGATGTTAGCATCTGAAATATGTCTCCTGTGGTTTGGACAACCCCTGGCTGCACAAATTACAAATATCTGAGGAGTTGAAAAGGTTAAAGCTTCATCTTAAATTAAACATAAATTTCAATCTGAGAGTATAAATGCTGAACAGTGAATTGAAGTTTGGACAATCGTCATTAAAAAGTAAAATTTTGGCACTTTTGCAGTTTAGAGGGATCTCCACTACTATAAATATTACTCCAGCTTATGAATGATGAAACTAAAACAACATATGAAACTAAAAGAAGGATCTAGGATACCTAAGACAGGGAACCTCTTGGACAACCCCCCACTCCCATCCCCCCGATGAGTAACAGAGAAAGGACAGGAAGAGAGGTGACCAACTGGTACCAAATGATTAAATGACTCACAATGACACAATGGCATTTCTTTTTCTTCATCTCCAGTTTCTCAAACAACCTGTCATTAAATATGAGGTGGAACGTGACAAATTCAGTTCACAAGTCTGTTGTAAATGCCACACTCCCCCCGAGTGTGGCATTCAAACCTTTACACATATATATACAAACACACAAAATAGTTTTTCCATAGTTGTGAGTACATAATGTATGTCTTAGCCCCTTACCCTAACCTAATAACAAAAGTCTCAACAGTTTAATGGACCAGCCAGAATCTCCTCACAACAATGGTTTACATGAGACACCGTACACACAAACACAAAATACACACACAAATGCAAAGATTTTCAGTTCCCCAATACAAAAGACAAAGGTTTCCATTGGTAATTCAACTATGTATATAGTATAGTATATCACCACTAACTGGTGGAAATCCAAGTAAAATCCAAGCTAAAAGAAAGTTTGGCCACATATAATGAATCTGTATTATGTAAACATAATTTTCAGAACATAGGGTTAAGGAGTTCACTAAATCTCTTTTTTTCAAAAATGAAAAAATGTTTGCTGTAATGACTCACATACAGTCATGTGAAGTCTGTTCATATGACACCTCTGGATAAAACCTTTGACTTAAATTAGAAAATGTAATACATGCTTCACTGAATAAAAACACAGGTGGAATACTGTGTCTGTGGGTGTGGGGGAATGTTTGTGCATTTGTATGTGTGGTTATCTATATGGGGGAGTTCTGCCTAAGTTCCACAGAACAGGAACTTACTTCAAAACCGTCACAGGAAACTAACTCTACCCCCACCCCCCCAAATAGCATGTCTGAATCAAAATAATACATTTAGAATACATATACATCCAGCAATTAGGGATGTAACTAATGTATGTCTGTTTTGTGCAGATGTAAAGTATTTAGGTACAAATCTTTAAATAGACACACTTTTAGAGGCACAAACGAATTGAATTGGTACTGTTGAGGACATATTTGGATTTATTCCCTCACTTCTTCCCAAAACAGGAAACCATCTGGATTAATGATTAACCATAAAACACAATTACTCCATTTCTGATTTAATTTGTATAATCATTTGTAAACATGAACACATTAAATGCGTTCATTTAAAACCAGTACAATTATTTCCATTTTGAAAAACTGCCCTATTCTATTGCAGTATGAAATATTTTTCTCCACATAGTCATCTGATCCTACACCTCTAGATATTAGTGCCTTTCCAGAGGTTATTACATATAAAAAGGCAGGAGCTAATATTTTCACTAAGCCAGTAAAAAAAAACAACAACTTATAGTTTAATGCCACAATCTCTCACTATGATGTCTGTTAGAAAGTGCAGTAAACGTTGTTTTTAATAGACAGCAAAAGATAACAAAGGAACCATTTTTCAAAAAGTCCACCTACTTCTGATATTATCAGTTTCTCTGAAACATTTTTACAATTTTACTTAAGTTCAATTTTGTCCTTTTACATAAAGTATTTTATAGTGGATTTGACCCTAAGTACAGGATTTTATTTTTTCCCACCACTGCAATCAGGAGCAGGAGGTACATTTTTATGTTCATTTCTGCTAACGGAGTCTCTTTTCTGCTCACATTTTCTGTCTGCAGTGTGGTTCTCTTTCTATTGCAACATCTCTTTGTGGCGTCTGAGGCTTCCCACAATAAACCATTAGAGACGAGTGACATACAGAACTGATGTTGCCATCATACATATATAGTGATTTACTCAGTCAACACTCAAACAAAGAACCACCTATTTTGTGAAGAGCAGCGCTTCAAGGAAATTAAGAAAAAAGAGGAATAATGAAAATTGAAAGCTTTTCCTGATAGATTAAAGGAATAACTTTTTTTGTTTCCTGATTTGTCTGTATTGCTGACTCCTCAGTCCTTTCAAGAGTTTGGCTGCAGGGTCAGCACTGACCTTTAAGACAAACTGTTTTTGTTTTCCACTGAAAACAATTTCCCCTTATTTGTGGTTTTGCATGTTGTGCAGCATTGTGTCTATGTAAAACTGTCTTTTACCAACTGAATGAACGCAATGACAGGCTTTGTCGATGTGATTCCAGATGTGACAAAATCTACAACCTGGTGGGAAGTTGTGATTTACCATGAACAGGTTGTGTTATGCAAGTGGTGGTGTGGAAGGCGTTGGTGGTGTCTCTGGGGAGAGTGCTGGTTTAGAAGCAGTGTGGCTGAGATGAGAATAGGCATCCAGAGAGGAACTGGGAGAACAGTGAGGAAACTGTCAGTGGAGAGACAGGTGGACAGGGAGCCCACATCCTGGGACACAGGGAGAAAGTCACCTAACCACACACGTTGTGTACACACTCACGCACGCAAACCATGGTAGCCGCTGATCAAGGATCATATCCTCTAATCAGTATCAGTTCATGTCCTTCAAACCAAAAGTCCATGACGCTTTGCACCTACAGTATAGAGGTCTTCAGAGCTAACTGTTAATTAGGTCAGATGACGAGCAGTAAAAACTGATATCAGAATCATAAATACTGTATAAGTAATCTAAATCACTTGTACATTGTATTCTAATTGTTAAATCAACATTTGTATTAAAAACAATAAGACACGTTTAAAGAAACACTGACGGAAATTTGACATGTAAAAGTGAAGATAAGGAAGTTTGCCGATTTACGGGAAAGTGGTTTGTTTTTCATTATTAAACTGCCTTTCCTCAGTGTGCTAACGTTTTAAACTTAAAATATCATCAGCCAGTGATCAGGGCCTCAAAATTACAATAATGTAAAAATACAGAAGTTATTGTTAGCAAATTTTCATTTGAATGACTTCAACGTGTAAAAAAACTCTCAAGGATTTATGTCAACAGTTAACATTTATCAAGTCAAGTAAACAGAAAAATGATGTAAGTAATATGTGAGTGTACAAAATCTAAAGATCACAGACCTGCAATAAAAGTATTGTCAGTGACAGGACACTAGGTGCATTGTGTCTGAATCAGTGAGTGAACGCACAGCTGAGAATTGCATCAGTCTGGGTCCAAGTTGCTGCACTCTTTGACAAAAGTCATCCCTGACCGCCTGAGCTGTTTCTGGACAGGAAACACAGGAAGGAGCCCAGGAAGATGATCCAGCACACAACTTCTGCCCTGAAAAGAGGAACAACTGACATACAGGCCTGCTGTGGAAAAGATTTTAGCAAACATTTGTATAGTTTGGTTTATGGGGGTGAATAGAAGGGAATCCACCTTCTTGCAGTGACATTAAATATTTTGAAATATTCTTTTTCAGTGCCTTTAAAGTTTTGTATCAGATGAAACATGTAACTTAAAAAAACTACCTGAGTTCTGAATGCAGTTTACAGGTTGGACAGACTCTTAGAGATGGTTTAACTCAGTGCAGTGCAGGGGCCACTTGTAAATAAATACAAAAGTTGGGTTTACCATCATCAACGCAGGTTGCACATTTGTTTCATATTCAAGTAAAACAAAACTTATCAGAAGAAAAATAAGGTGAGGGATGTTGAGTTGCAGGGGAAGGCCAGGGTGGGGTGACAGTCCCCAGGGAACTGGTGCCAGGGGAACATAAAATCTGTATTGAAATGCAGCTTACAGCTCAGTGCTCACTGTGCGTGTGTATATGTTTGCACATTTAAAGCACAGAAGTGACGGGATGTGGGTAGCCAGAAAGGTGAGAGCTATGAGGCAACAGACAGATACCTGACAAACTCACTGCTGTTTTAACAAACACGGATGTGGATTTAATATTTTTACGTATAAAAAGTTTTTTATGATGCTATCGTTTGTTACACACAAAGAGGACACCATAAGCTTTATGCACCAGAAAACACTGTAGCAGACTTTACTATTTTTTGTATCATTTGTGGTTCATTTAACTATTGATTGAGGAATAAGATCTTTGTGGTTTAAAAAACCTGGTTTCCCATTATAGCGTTGGACCGACTGTATAAGTCACGTTGATTACAAAACCTCTTTCAAAGTAAAAAGCCTTATACTGGCAAGGCAACAGGTGCTGCTGGGATGGAGATTATTTAAAGTTACTCTAAAATGGTTCCAGTACAGCTGAAGAAGCGCGTGGGCCAAGCTGTCTGTCGACCACACGCTTTAATAGAAAGTACACTGACAGTACATACTTCCCCTTTGAAATACCAAGCTCCAAACATGATCATCACATGACAGAGGTGGAATTACCTGTCAGTGTTTATTTAATTTGTACAGTGATTATCTAGTTAATTTCAGAATAATTTGGAAACTTGTTGGATAACAAGCGATGTATTTATGTGTAGAAAATAACAGTTAGAGGGCAGATTGGAGAAATTGCTAATAATTTGCTTTTTTAAAAACACAAATGTAATAAACAATTTGAATGTATTTTTATCACATTTTGCATGCCACCGTGTCCTGCTTTGCCCCGTCAAAAGAGAGAAATTTAACAGTCCTGGGGACCACTGAAGCAAATCTTTTATGCCTAGTTAACCATGATGGTTTGCACAGTTTACACTTCACATCAATACAGTGCGCACAGGGGAAAATCCTACTTATGTAACTTAGGGCAAAAAGCAAGGTTAATGTCATAAGAGTGCTCAAAAGCATGAGAAGGAAATAATGAAACCTAAGAAAAAGAGGAAATAGATTATTGTTAGCAGATGAGTTATTGCTGAAAGATATTTCATTTATAATATTTCCACTTTTCTTTTTATTGTACTTTTGCTTTAAGTTTTTAGCTCTGAATAAAAGACAAGCAAGAACAGTAGTGGTCCGTACTCTCATCTACCACAGCTTTGTATTGCCATCTAGTGGCAGCAAAAAGATTATTCACACTTTTGGACTGAAATCTATTTTTTCAACCATATTGCACAAAACACTTTCATTCATTTCTCAGAAATACTCAAAAGAACTATAAGTTTTCATTAATTTGAATCTCTAATCTCATTAAGGATTAAATATTGCCTTTGTGCCATCAAAGTTCTGACTCTACCTGGCAGTGTTACTCATCTTGATGCACACTAAAGTCATTTCCATTCCCATTTTCCAAAGTGATTCCTTCAGGAAAGCAGATCATATCTGTCTATAAGCTTTCTGGGTAAATTGTTTGTTATTTATGCAACATTTAAAACCAACAGAGGTAAAGCACACACCGTCTTTTGACTGCCCCACAGAATAAGCTGCACAAATGCTGTATGGTGAATATGACATATGTCATAGTGACATGTGTAAAGCAATTACAATGGTTTTACATTGTCTGCTATATATTTTACATTTTAGTGTGAAGCTAAATCATATTCTGTTAAAGTTACCTTTTCAGCTGCTTTTCTCTGTCAGTCATGTCTGTTTTCTTCAACAATTACAATTGAGCACAAAAAAGAAACAAACAGGAAAAATAGATAAGGCAGGAAACTTTTGCTGTCAAAAGAAAATTAGGAGTCTCAGTGGAGGTTATTAAGGGAAAGTCTTCAGGGATGTGCACACATTATCTACGATTGTTGTCTCAAATTATCTGAATATCACATAAACCACAAAATATCATTATAGTTTAACATGTATTTATACTTCCAGAAATAGACTTTTGGGGGCAGGATTGTCTGTTTTTTATAATTGATTTGCTCATTTTGGTACTGAAGAGTTTGGACACTGTTTTATTAGCCTGAGACTACTCTGCATCCATTTATCATGCTTTTCTGTCTTTTTAGTCTGTCTGACTTTAGTTTAATTGATGAGCTACACAAACAGATGGTGTGCAAACCCTGGGCAGCTCCAGAGATGTCTGTCTGAGTGTTTATGTGGATGTGTTTGGAAACTTGTACCATTACTGAGTCACTCAAAGCACAATTGGCAATTCTCTCTCCTTTTCTCTGTAACACACACACACACACACACACATTTCCACATTGAGCCTAAGGATGATCTCTACCTCATCTACACCCAATTACTCACTGACCCTAATTGAATACTTGGCAGAGAGTGCAGGTGGTGATGGCGTGCACTGAGCTCAGGAATCATCAGTCTTGGTCACTGGACCCATTAGGTAGCATGAGTGACCTATGATGTCATTAAGTAGTAAAGCCGATGAAACTTATGGACAACTTGTCTCATCGCAGAGATGGCACAATTTTCATTTCACCATTTTTGGAGCTCAACACTTGACCCCACGTCCTCTTGATGGCTGTGTGAGAAAATTTAGTTTTAAGTTGTTTTTCAGTGTTATTTCGAACATGAAATTGATAGAGTTCCTCCAAAGTTTGGGGATGTGAGAGTACCTTTTGTGGTTAAAATGAGCATGTTTCCATGAGAGAGGGGCTTTTTTCTTGTGCCTCACGTGGAAAGAGATTTCAGTTATATTTTGATGTTGCAAAACACTGCAAAGATAAAGATCTGAAGATTTGAAACTTACTAGACCTTGAACCTTCAATATGGCCAAAAATAAAAATTGTGTGCTTTTGGTTGTGACATAAAAGGCAAAAGTCTTTACCGCACAACAGTTTGTAGAATTTAAAGAGAGAAGAGCTGTGGCTGAAGATTTACTTCACCTCTCCAAAAAGCTCAGCTGTTAGCCTCTTCATCGCATCCTGGATTCAGGAGAAACTGAGTGCAGAGAAGAGAGGACCTGGTCTGTCTTCAGGCTCTCCCAGGAGGTGAATTACGATTTCCCGAGTAGAGCTGAACCCAGGGAAACAGCCTGAACGGTCGTCCATCAGCCTGGGTGTCTGCATCCTCCTGAACAATGTGTGACCCCTGGGCCCAAAGAGGGTCAGAAGAGGGTGACTTCCACCTTCATGCACATATGCACATAGCACATATATACACAAATACATGACACTTACACCGACTATTCTGCCCTGTAGTAAAAAGTCTGCTAAATAAAGTCTAAAAATCATATCAAATTTTTATATCAAAGCAACAAAAACACAACCTTAAGATGTGACACAACACTCAGTAACAGCATCAACATTTTTAGAGTTTTAGTACTTTATTTTACAGTGTTGTTTCATACATAGTTCTACCTGAATTTCTGCAACAATACAACAAAACAATATGTAATGTGTGCACTAATGTCACACCAAGTGAAGTAATTATCTCTGATTCTAAATCAGTCACTCATCAATTCTCATTAAACTTACTAAAAGCTGTTCTTGCAGCACCCTATTCTGTCAGAATTCTGTCTGTTCAGAAAAAATACAGTTTTAAATACTGTGTATTTAATGTAACTGCACATAAATTGTCCAAGTAATTTTTAAGCATCAGACTGAAAAATAAATCTGTATTACACCAACAATTTAAGTAGATCAAATATAAAATATGTAAAAATGTTTTTACATATTTAGATATGTTAAAGAGATGAATATTATATCACTGTTTTATATAAAGGATGAGAACTGCACCTAAAATGAAATAAACACCAAACATCAGCAAGCTGAATTATCTCATGCTCTAATCTGTTCTCTAATCTTTTTATGTGGTATTTTTGACCACCCTCCTTTTTTTCCCATTTTTCTTTTGACTCTTTGCTGAGGTTTATGTCTACATTCTTGTCATTCTGATGGCTTTTTCATTATAGTATATTCTTGAAGCTGCAATTACAGGTTAAAAGCAGCCTAAATCTCTCATGCACTGTCTAATCTTGCAAAATTAACAAACTTTAAAATCCACAAAAATTAAAAGGAAAAAAACCTTTTGCCTATGATTTTGTGGTTCACTTCATGTAACAAAAGACTTACGCAATGCATCATTATGCATACTGAAAGGCATATGGCAAAGATTGCTGTAATCTCAATGTGTAAAACTAAATAAATGTTAGCAAGCACACACTGATGCCTGGTTTCAATATATCCTGGCACATGATATGTTTATTGTGAGCTTACTGATGACCCCAGCACCACAGTGAACTGGTCGTCTATTGGACTGATGGTCATTAAGCTCAACTAGTAGGTAGGAAGGTTTATGGCACTGTGTGGACCGAGTGGCAATGTGTGGAAGGATGGGATCTATCTGTATCTCTGTCTGGGATCCTGACAGCTCTGGCTTTAGTCTGCACCCAGACCTCCTACATGCATGTCTCAGTGTTTACTGCCCTCCCCTCTCATGCTCCTCCCTCTCTACACATCTATCATTTCAGCAGGACCACACGCACATACATGACATACACAAATACAAATACAAACCAAAACCAAACCAAATCTAACCAAAAACTACCTCCTGAGCCAAATGTGACCATGACCATGTATCCCACCACATATTTAATCTAACTTTTAAACTTAAACTCTGGACAAACCTTTTCAAGAAGTTTCAGGAGAAAAAAATTCTCATCTTGGAAACATATTCTTATAGTGAACATCTTAGTCGGCTCTCACAGGGACTGCAAAAGTCAACCAACTCAGTCTCTACTCAAGTTTTGACCTATTCCTGCGTCATTGCTCTCCCCCAGTACAGATGTGTCATAGGGAGACAGATTGCTACTCATTCCACACGTAATTTCCTGTAATAAAAGAGCACTTTGAGATGATGAGCTCTAAGTATACTGATGCCAGACCTTGATACCTGGACACTGGGGAATTCTGACTACATCTGACCCCAAAAATGATGTCCACATATTGTAATTAATGGACATTTACTGCATCTTACAGCAATAATTGTGGTTGATTTGATATTAAACTCGGTATACAAAAGTTTCAGGTTGGTGAAAAGGGCAAAGTTGTTAAGGTCTGCAGGAGGAACCTTCCCCTCCACCAGCAGCAACAGCCACTTCACCTTCCATTTTCATTCTTATGCTGTACTTTCATCATTAGTCAGAGTAGTGACCGTAGCTCTGTGTCAATGCACACATAGCCCTACTTCGAACATTAAAACCCACCTGCTGTCTACTCTCACCTTTCCCACATTATCAGACTTCGTGGGAGAGCTGGAGGCACACATTTCTCATCTGTCTTCTCTCTCTCTCTCTTTCTCAGGAAATGACTACTATCTCTGGCTGCATGCATACTTGCATGATGTTTTCTTTTTTTTCTTGCACTTTCTATCAGTCTGCTAACCCTTCTGCACCATGAGAGCATCCATCTGTTTGGATGGGAAGTAGTGATCCTCTGACCCGTTTGCACCTCTTATTCAGTGCAAATGTGTGAGGCAGTGGAGGGGTGGAGGACTTTACTCGAAATAAAATGTGTTTTGTTTCCTATTCTGTACAAAATAGCATTAAAAGCACTTGGGTGACACTTGTTATGAAGAGAAGTTGGGTAGTTACAAAAACATTTTTTCTCATGCAGAAACATGCCAAGTTTTGCATTTTTGTCCAGGTTTCATCTATTTGAAAGTGTATTACATTTTGTCAAAACTAAGAGACTACAACCATGCCACTCTGTGAGGCCGTACTTTGACACATCTGTGTTTTGAGATAATTTAAGATGATTGCTAATATCAGCATGCATGTGTAGCGTTTGTATGTTCACCATATTGGGGTATGTTAGCATGCTGACATTTACAAATGCAGTGGAAACAAGTAAGCCTGGCTGTAGTACTCCATTTTTCTGTTGTCTTGGACTTGTTTCAGACCATTTGATCCGGACTTGGTCATTGGACTCCCCACATACTTTAATGAGGCTCAACCAAGATTTGCATTTTTTTCTTAACTAATAAATTACCTTTCTCCTTCAAAACAAACCTAGAGAGAACTTGTTTAGACGTCAGAAATTCAGTTGATTGTGACTTAAAATAAAAATTTTAAGTTTAAAGTAAATAGCATTACTTAAGCTGATCCAATGGTTTTTCATCATCATCATCATAAATGCAGTACAAGACCCTACTCAGGGTGGGGGTTGCATGCTGTTTTATCTTTGGTGAGTGTTGAGTATAACATTAAGTTGCTATCTCATTTGATCCCACAGTGTTTTTACAACGCACATGTTCTTTGATCATTATAAATTATAGTGCAATCATGCACTAGACTATCTCTAACATCACAAAAATTACAAACAAGTAAGTCGTCTCAAAAATATTTTTGTCTGCCTTAGACTTGGACTCAGACTTGAACCTTTGTTTACTCAAACTTGCTTGGACTCGACTAACCTGGACTTGGACCTGCTTTGGATTCGACAATAGTGTATTTTACTACAGCTAGGCAAGTAAAGCTGGATCTCTGTGTTTTCTTATTTTTCTCAGTTGTTTAGATACTGTATCTGGTTATACACCAAAGCAGTGAACATATTAAAAATAGACACGTCTGCATTTCAATCCATACAATAGTTGTTTACACCCAAAGTGCTGAACCACAGTCCAACATTCACAGAACTATATTGATAGCATGGCTAAAAATTCAACAGCAAAATCTCTTTCTGGAAACAGTGTCCCTGTTGCTCAAGAAAATTCGCAGAACTCACTGTCAGCAATTATTATAATGAGTAGTTCTTCATTCTTCAATTTTGTTGGGAGTGCGGGAATAATTTCAGCAATGCAAGTAAACAATTTCTAAATAATTTCAGCAATGAAATACCTCAAAACCTGGGCACTTAAAATCTAAATATTAATATAATACAATTTTAGGTTATTATGTATAATATATTGCACAAAAAATAGAAAGGCACATTAATAGTTATGAGACTCATCCTCTTATCCAGCAACGTTACATATGAGTAAGTGAAGAGATTTTATAATTAGGAAGAACCAGTCCTCTAAATAAACAACGTTTGTGAAACAGCTACATATGGTTAGTGTAATATCTTTCTTATAGACTAAATGTTACTTTAACATCACTTTACAAGTGTATTTGTTGTAAAGTTATATGGCTTTTTTGCTCTCAGAGGGATTACCAGAGCCAACAGATTGCTGTCTTAAATGAGCATTAGGACCGGGTCACACAGACAGGATGTTGATAACATCCTGCAAACTCCACCTCTCCTCTCTTTCTGTCTCCTTTCACCTTTGCATGTATACACCATCCAAACATTCATCATAAGAAAACTAAAAGAACACACTTGCAGGCAAGGGCCTAAAAATTGCTGTCACAAGTTTTCTGATCACCAAAATAATCTTGAGATATTTACTACTTTGCTGAATCATGCCATGTCATCCATTTCTGATCCCACTCATTTTGGCAGACGGCACTTGATTACTGTTAGGAAATACTAGGAAATCCCACCATTGGTTAAGTAGTTAGACTGTTTACACTATAGATATACTTCCATGTTTTAGTCTGGGTTGTTATGTGTGTCATTACACCAAGGAATTATTTTAGGTATTTAGTGTATTATGTTATACAAAACCAGGACTGGTGTATCTGCCACAATTTAAAATAAACTTCTGCTTGTCAGATTAATCAGTTTGTTTCATGAACTATCCCTTTGATACTAGATGATTTGCTGTCACATTTCATTCTGACATGGTTATACCCACACAGTCAGTGTCCTCTCTTTTGTGGCACCAGTGAAGTTCAAGTCAAAGCTAATTAATGGTGTTATTCAACAGCTCTCAGCAGTGTTGTATAAATTTGTCCTCCATGCTCTGACATTAGATTGAGTATGAGGGTTATGCTGTGTTTACTTGCACGCCTCCTGTGGGTTGGCAGTGATCCAGAGGCCTCTGGACTGCTCAAGTCCCTTCTTGGGTCCAGCTTGTAGGCAGGATCTTCTAGACCTGATTACAATACTGTCACAGAATGACAGATGAAGGCTCTAAGGAGCTCTATCTATAGCTCTGGGTAAGGCCTCCACTACTCCAGCCTCCACTCGGCTCTTAAGGGAAGGATGGAGGAACGAGGAGGAAGGGAAAGATATAGCAGCAAATGGAGAATGATAATAAGTCACTAAGTGGAAAGAAAGTCATTTATATTATAGCAAATAGTGGTGTTTTACCAAACCTAGTTACTGTAGCAAAAATAAATTAGGATAGAAGATAAAGAAAGTTACTTAAATTGCAGCAATCTGCTTAACAAAACATTGTAACTGTGCTTTCTGCACATGTCTACAGTGAGAGTGTCTTGTGTGGCTTCACTCCCTATCACTGACACAGTTGTATTACTGTCAGTGAAGAAGACAAAGCAGCATTTACGCAGGCCTCCCTCTGTCTGTCCACCTCCCCTTCTCAGGGCTCTGTTGGTTTAACCCTGGTGGGCAGCAGGCAGACCTGACAGCACCCAGACACTATCATGTGATTTATGGTGAGCTCTGAGAGCAGAGAGGAGATGACCACTCAGATTTGACCCCTGCTGTCTTATCAGCCATGCATCACGATGTAGAGAACACTTAGACTTATTGTCGTTTACTCATCCAAACCATGAGCCAAGTCATCAGTGGGGGCAGTTAGTCATACTAGTTAGCTTAGGTAGTGGTTTGTCTTCTAATAACACACTGTATCTTTGTTAGTAGTTTTTAAACCAATATTCACGTATAGTATGTACATATACTCATAAGTACTGTTCAAATGCCATTCAAACACTAATTATTAACAAGAAATATGAACACATGTTGCCTCTATATTTAAACAAAAGCATCATCATGAAATGACATGCAACATTTGCTAAAGAATCTGTTCCTTCAAGTAAATTATTTCATCTAGCTCTTTATTTTATTGTTAATATAAATTATTTTATCAGTAGGATCTGTGTTTCCTGTGAGAGCAGTATGATTTTTGGAAAACAGTGTGGAGGTCTAATTTTCATATTTTCAAGGTAGACATATACAAATTAACATAGTCTTTGCACATATATGCAAAACTAAAAAGGTATGAAATACAGTGCCAGTAATAACTAGGGGCTTTTTAGACTAACTTTGCTCCAGTGGGAATTTACAGTTTAGTACGTTATTCAGTGACCTTTTCTACTTTGCAGAGCAGTATGGATCCTGTAGGGGGAGTCCTGCACAATGCTATCATAGTAAAGTAATGTCCATAATCCACAGCACCACAGTTGAGCAGATTTGGAAAGCTGTAGTGGCTCACCATCAATACCTCCTCAACTAAACACGGGTAATGAAATAAAACCAGGAAATACTTCTTCAGAAATTAATATCTAAATACAGAGAAGAGAAATTTTACACAAGTTTTGGAAGGCTGTCTAAAATTAGGTCTCAACTCCCTAATGTGAAATCTTAGGTAAATTCAACCATAGTGGATATTAAACGTACACCTGGTGATTCCTTTTCCAACCTGAAAAAAAGAAATATTTTTCCACACAGTTCACCACAGAACATCTTTAAAAACAAGCAGAGGGCTGGGTTTAAGGTGGTGTAAACACAGATCTATTTCTGTGGCTATGACACACTGTGGTTTCTTTGGAAAGGGAACAGCAGCCCAACATTACAACAAAGGAGGCCACACAGATGGTGTGGTTAGAGCATCTCTCTGGACCCAGACGTGGACAGATATACAGATGAAAGGATGGAGGGAACGACTGTGATGGCCAAATACAATGAATGCACAGAAATATTATAGGCCTGGCAGGTTTTCAGATACACTGAACCAAAACAAATTTGTCTAATACAAGAGTCAGAGTCTTGTAATAAATATCTCCTTCATTAAAATGATAATGTTAAGTTTTAATTTGATTGTGTTATTTTAGAGTTGATTCAGTTATATGAAGTTAACGCTGAAAATGCCGAATTGATTTATCCTGACAGGTGTTCCTCATTTAACAGTTTTAACAGTGAGTGCATGCAAAAACACCTCTCTGTATAATGCAGTACAGTTCAACATAATGATCATACAGTTGGCACGACACCTTTGAAACCGGGTGAACAAAAACATTTCACTGTTATGAAGGGAGAAACTGTTGCGATAGTTTTAGCTAAATGTGCATTTAGTGTCTCCTCAGTTACAGGCAAATGCAAGAGTATACAGAGCCAGTATGTAATCAATGAATCTGATTAGAGGTCTGGAAGTGCTGGTTCAAGCACTGTGCAGAACACAATGGGTAAAGTGAGTGATCTTGAAGAGTGAAAAAAGTTTTTTGTGAAGTATGTTATATTTATTTTAGGTTTTCCAAAAATCACTTCCATGCTAGAATGAGAAGAAGTGAGAGAAAAACATTTGGAGCACTGAAACCGAAGAAACGAGCCAGATCACTGTGGTAAAGTCACCCTGACACAGAGACACAGAACAGACAAAGACCCCCCCCCTCTCGTAAAATCTGCAGCGAGGCTTCAACAGTCTGGCACACACAAGCATACAGTAACACACACTCAAACCCTGACCAATAAATATAGATATCTCACTTGCGTATGAACACTGAGTCAGGGAGGGAATTTAATCTGTGGGTGTATCTATGCGTGTGAGCTTGTTTTATCAGTAGCAGGCCTCCTCTGGCCACCACAGACCAGGGATCGATTGGGGAGGGGGGCAGACAGTTAAGAGCAGACATCGCCCACACACTTCTTCTTTCAGTGAGTCCTAGCCCACCCAATTAACTCCATCAATCAATCAGATGCCAAAAACCCTCTTCGGTAATCCAACCCCAGAACACACAAACATACTGTATCACAACAGATCTTACTTAATTATACTGATGACAACATTGAACCCCAAGCCCAAAGTGCAAGGGTGAAGTGAGGGTGTGATGGAGCTGGGGGGTGAAGCACATATCAGTATAACTGTCACTGCACCACACACAGATACACAATCACAAATGTATTTAGGATATTAATATAACTGATAAGAGTTCTGATCTTTCTAACACAATCGTGCACCAAAGGCAGAATTCGTTTCAGCCCATTTGCCAAACAAGGCTGCTCAGTGACCACATATGTACATAAATCCACACTGACATGTGGAACAATGCAGGCATATTATTCTCTTAATCACCCACATGAATATGTGGGAGCTGGAAGATAAAGTGCAGATCATGTGCGCAATTTGGGTGCATTTTAGTGTGTTTGAGATAGATGGGTATGATGCATTTGATATTGTGATCCACAAAGTTCACAGTGCTCAGTTTAATGTCTTCAGTGGTTTTTGGACTGTCCATTTTTAGCTGAGTCAAGACTAAGTGGGGTTGGTTAGTGTATGAAGCAGAAGAGAGGAATCTAGTAGAAGGTTATTTATATGGAGGATTATACAGTAGACAGAGATCACTGAGAGACCACTATCAGAGCAGGTTAGCTGCTCAGTAGATGCCCAGAAGAACTGAGGGGTGATGGGGGAACTGTATAGATTGTCAACTCAAAGATGCCCAGGACTTTTTCACCTCTACTTTCAGTACTATTCAATGACCAGTTTTGGCATTTACAGAAAGGTAAATGCCTCACTGTTAGTGTCATCATTATCATCATATGGTGGTAATGACTAACTAACCACACAAGCGTCATCAGATTTAGAAACAGATAACTGCTACCATTTTTCAGAGACCAGTGACCAGTATCCCTAAACAGTGATGTCATCTCTTTGTGTCCATGAGTGAAACAACTTCTCCATTACAGCATTCGCTGGAGAAGTTAACACACACACACAATGAAAAAGTGGTCTGTTCTGAGAAAGTATAAGTGTTGTGGAGTAAAAGCGTTCACTGATACAGACAACACTGAGATTACTGGACAAGCGTCTTGACACACAGTCTCCTACCAATATAGAGTGTTATCACAGTACATCATCAGAATGCCTGGGGTAAATCAAGGTAAGACATACTTCTCACCTTCGTGTCACCCTCCCACTCTTCAGGGCCAGTTTCTGCCTTAGTGTATTTTCACCCTGTTTGGGTAGAGAATGACGCACATACGAAATGACTAGGAAAATAATTGCAGCTTTTATTGCAGTCGTGTCATCCCACTACTGAGAAAAAAATCTCCAAGTAACTATTTGGGTCTTTTGCCTGGACCCACATATTGTGCAGCAGCTGAACCAGTTTGGCCAAGAAGCACCACAGACAGGAATAAAAGGCTTTATTCTGGTGTGTCTGTGTTGCAGAGCAGAACAGAAACTGTTCACAGGAAGGGTTTCTGTATTTTGGGAGTCAAGAGTGTGCTATGAGAATGGAATACAGTCTTGATAAAAAACATATTATGTAATCACAAAAATCATTATTATTATCAGGCAGCACATACGATAAATTGAATTATTATTATTATTTAATGTTACAATTTGTTTCTCAGTAACCTGTTGTGTGGTTTACACACAGCAGAAATGTGTTTTCTTTTATAAAAACATCTTCTTTGCAATTTAAAATGATTGCAAGTATCAGAATTTAAATCCTTTTTTGTAATGTCAGATGGAGCACTTTATGTTTACTTTTAAAGCACTGCAGTTACCATGATAGCCTAAACAATGCATTACTGTAATATTTAAATAGATAGACTTACCACTACCACAATATTTTTTCACCATGACAAAATGATGTAAGAAATAAAAAACGGATTACAGAACAGTATTACACTTTGTCCCACTGGATATCCATGCTGCACAAAACAGCTCCTGACTGCAGTCACTCCTCGCAACAGAACAGTGAAGTAATGACTTCTGTTAAAAAAGCCTGTTCATATATCAGCTGTGTTGTTATTGCACTGACATGAAGGGTTAGCAGTTCAGATAATGCAATTTATAAGCACAAGTAAAAACAATCTAATAGAATAATGCAGGATCATGCTGTGTGTGTGTGTGTGTGTGTTCATGTGCGCTTGTGTTTGCATGCAGGAATGCATGTTTGTGGCTACGACATACATGTGTGTGTGTTGAACTGCCACTGCTTGTCTGCTTGCATTTCCCCTGAAGGGATACCGATAGTCCTTCAGATAAGCCCCATCTCCATTTACAATCACAGCTCCTGAGATTGACTCTTTTTTCTCTAATAAGTAAATTACCTCTAATACCTTCTGTGCTGTACTTGGCTGCTCTCAGCCTACTCAGGCCCTCATGGAAACCAGATGTTACACCAGCTTGCCAGCACATATATGCACTCTAATGTATGTTGGGCAACTCACAACCAGCACTCAAAGACACATACATTCACATGTATGCATGTTAGCTCAATGGATGTGATGGGTAGCTCTTCATCCTTTTTCATTCTGTCTTGCAGTCTAAAGTGAACTCTTAGCCTTAACTTCAACTTTTCCAATTTTATACATTTCCTTCCTCTCAACACCACTTTCCCTCTCTCTTACCTGTCTTTATTTTCCCCTCTGTCACCATCGCTCCTGTAATTTTATCAGTACTGCCAGCTTTATCCCCACTGGACTCATTTCTTTCACACAATAACAAACACAGGCTTTCTATTGATGTTAGGGCCAAATCCAATTGGCTAATGATGGTATCAATCGATCTTGAGGTGTAGTAGCCCATGCTGGTGGGGGTAGACCTCTTAGTGATCAATAGCTCCACCCAGCAGACGTATTTATACACATTGCTTGTTTGACAGTCCTCGAGAGCTGTGTATCAATAATGTAAACACTGTGAGGCTGCTAACTATTTCTAATGATATAACCGCAGTTCACAGATGTATCCATCAGTGGTTGATGATAACTTCTGGTCTGGGCAGTGGAAAGAGAGGGTTAAAAAAAGCACTGTATGTATAGTGTTTAAAGTTTGTATGAGTATATGTATGAGATGTGGCCACAGACAATTGTGTGCATATATGTAGAAAAAGGATGTGAATGGGTTAAAGGAGGGAGAGGTTTTTTTTTTTGGGATGTTCACTTGCTGATAGCCCTCCATGAATGCCATGTGTGCAAGTATACATGTTGTTTCATACCATAAGGTTTCCAAAAATACCGAGGTATAGACACACACTCACATCTCTCCACCATACACAAACACACAGACAAACAGGCACTGCAGACAGAGTGAGAAAGCACAGACTGACCCTCCATCTATGCTGCTGCCTGTGACCCGTACCTGTTTCTGTGGGTTTTACAGGCAGCTTCACACTGCCATGTTACGCATCGCCACACCGAAGGCCTCTGAACACTGATTCTTTGTACAACCACAGGAGTGCGTGGGAAGAACCTCCTACCACACACCACACTGTGTGCAAGTATGTGTACATTTCTAACGTCACATAGTTTTTTCTGTGGTGGTATGTAACTTAGTTCATGTATTCAAGCATCTCCAGTAGTACAATTTAACATTTACTAGTATTTGTTCTATGCAAATCTTTTTTACTTTTAATCCACCATATCTGATACTGGTCAACACAATTTGCAGATTAAGATTTTACATATAAATATTATGATCAGCTAATAAAATATGATTAAACTAATCTAAACTAAACTAAACTATTAGTACACACTGAAAATAATTCAAGCTTGTTCAGCTTCAGGATTAAAGTGATGTTTTGAATTGTAATCATGTACTATATTATCTGTAATACTTAAGTTATTATCTAGAACAATTAATTAGTTGTTCTGCATAATCTATACTGTTATGTTTTACTAAAGGTTTGAATTCTTTTATTTCTTAACAAACCATTTATCCTAGACTCTAGACTGAGGCTGAAGTTAAAATAGACATTTAAAAATAAATAAAGCCAACATTTTTTGAAATAAAAGTTAAGGTCAAGGTTAAATACATATACAAATACAAATACAAATACATACTGTATGTCATTTCTGTAGTGCAAGTTCTATTTACTAATTAACCAAAATGATACTGATATAAATAACATTTAGGTAAATAAAAAGTGGAGTTCCCCTGAATTTCTCTAGTTGATCTGTGTCAGCATAATCTGTTGTTGTTCTGTTGTAGGATGTTTTGAATGTTTTTGTGTGTGAGCACATGTTGTGCGTGCATGTTTGTGAGTATGTGCACATGTGTATGGACATCCTTGGCAGAGGACAGTAATCCATACACTGGCATGGTAAATGAAGCCCATCTGGAAACCATTGGCAGAGGCTGAAGCCCTGCAGCTACAAGAGCTTCTGCCCTCGTTGTCCTCTTTTCACAGGGCAAAGCCTTGCTCTCTCTCTCTCTCTTTTTTTTTTCTTTAGGTTATCTCTCCATCTGTCACTCACCCTCTTAGAGGTACACACAAATCTTAATGTAAAGAAACCTACGTCCAATATAGATAAAACCTTCTGAGCGACTCAGAAGCAGCGTACATATGCAAAGAATGAGTGACAACACATACACATTAACATCCCTGTTACTGGCAGCATCTCTTCCATTCTAACCCCAGAGGGAAGTGGTGGACCAGGCTGCAGATCCCTATCAATGTGGCTCCAGAGACACTGAACTGATTGTGTGTGTATGTGTGTGGGGAAGACAAGCTGTGTCCCTGGGGAGAGGTTGATATACAGGAGCCCTGAGGCCACAGGAAATCCACAGAGACAGTCAGGCTGAGAGAGTGAAGCCTGTCAGAGAGAGCAGAGGAGACAGAGCTGGGGAAACAACTGAGGGAAATAGTGGTAAAGAGAGTTTGTCTGCTGTTGTCTCCCGGGATATACAAAGAGTTAGTCTCATGTTAGGCCCATTCTTCAGCATTAATGTACAAAGCATGGTGGTGTGCAATCACAGCTGAAGGGTCTGATGTGGTAAACTGATAGTTAGCAGAGCTGTTGATCTTCTGTATCTTCATATTATTATAGGAGACAGCTGTTGTTCTTGATACTGTGGGAGGCTGTACTTTCAGATAATTATTTAAGACAGTTTTTGGTCCAGCATCACTTGTGAACACAGATTCAGAAATAAAACCTGGAGGAGCCAGCAACAGCAGCGGGCTTTTATGACTGAAGGCCTTCTGATTCACTCCACTCAGACCTGGCTTGGACTGTGCAGCTATTTAAATCTATTGAAACTTTATTGGGCGAAACAGTCGACCCGTGTATGTTTCCCCTTGTGAAAGAGATGCTTTGTAGCGGGTAGCAGCCAGGCCCATCCACGGCCCCTCACCATGTCTCAGTGGGACACTGTTTCTCCCTCCATGCAGTTTTTTTATTTCCAACATATTGTGATTTCATTCAGGCTGCTCCTGTGGCCTTTAACAGTTCACTTCCACTCACAGTGTAGAACTTCCATGGCCATGCGCTTTCATTTTCAAGACCACCCACACACACACACACACACACACACATACACACACCTATCTGCTGTCTCATTCGCTCCTTTCCTCTGTCTCTTTTATATGGATGCAAAACCTCAGACACATGCACAAATAAGACTACCCAAATAGAAGAATCATCATTCTTACATTTATCTTCCAAGATGGAAAACTATATAGGTGAAATGAATAAAAAAAAAATAAAAAGAGAATGGAAAGGTTGTATCTGAAATAATTCCCTCTGTACTTTCCTCCCATATTCTTTAGTGGATGTATGACCTGTCTGTCTCTGTGTTTGATTACTGTGACTGAGCTCAGTCTGAAGATTAAGTCTTACTGGACTCCATTTGGTTTCTAATCCACTGTGGTGTTATTTCTTTAAATGTCTGGCTCCTTCACCTACAACCCTCTTTGCTCCAGGCGTGGACTAGCATCACCTGAAGGCCTAAACAGAGACAAGCATTAGCTGTGGTATGGCTGTAACGTAGGCAGATGACCACACAACTTCTGATTCAGCTCATTCCCACTGCTAGTGAATGGAGATTGGTTAAAACCAACAATAAAAAATTTGGCAAAACAGTTAACAATAGTAGAAACTGCCTAGTAATCTCCAGGCCTCACTGTGAGGTGTGTTTAAAAAGGTTTTACCATTTTAACCAGTTTAAAAATAATTTTTGTTAAGAAAATGCAAAGGATATTCAAAATAACAGCAAACTGTCTCCTGAAAGAAATTTAGTTTTTAAGTTTTTAACATGACATTTAAGTGACACCATGAAGGAATTTTTCTATTTACCTACATTTTCAGAAAAAATATTTAATTTTAGTAATAAAATAAAAACAACAACAACAATTTAAATGACACAAGGGAAGGATGTTGCAAAAAACTGAGGAAACATCCTGTCCTGGTAAGATGGCAGTAGTCTTCATTATGCAAATTCACACTACGTGTTATAATAGAAGTGTATAAATTATTATAAAAAAAAAAATCAACAAAAAACAAACATTTTGTTCCAATGCTAGTAGTGAAAATATTTCTTAATGTATTCACATTCTGTCACTGAATCACAGATTAAACACCGTCTTCAATTAAAATATTATAATCC
>OMLM01011812.1:19904-40401 GCA_900302695.1 Helostoma temminkii | reverse complement strand
TGCTTTCTTGTACATATAAATGATGACATTAGCCAGGGGCCTTCTTTGTATGTAACAACATCAGCTAACTTGCTGCTGTTGGCATAAATCCTTGTAGATTTTGCTTTTGCTGAAATGATTTGAATAGCGTTCTTTGATCTGAGATTATTATAACAATAAAAAAATAGAGAAAAAAATCCAAGTACAATCCTTCATTCCATTTTTGACATGTTTAGCCTCTGTATGAATTTTACCTGGTGTTGCAAACGTGTATATCACAGTCTTGTTTCTGTATGAAATGTTGGCAGAAAGAGGCAGAAGTTTTTAAAAGAGACGAGCTGGAAAACCCACACACACACACCCATAAACTTAGTCATCGTGGTTATATAAAACATAACAAATGTGATGTAATAACAACAACAAAACTATTGAAGATAACAAGGTGCAGGCAGAGAGACACAGTAATGATGACTATGACTGATGCAACAGTGAATATGACTATATAGAATAGTTAGTATAATTAGGATCACATTTACGTCAATACACACGATGTCCTCACTGCAGCTATGGAACACCTACAATGATGACAACATTGCATTGTGCTTATTTGTTTATGATTATTATTGTATACCACAAGCCTTTCGAAGGCCAATCCACCTTCATTCAGGACCATAATCGCCAATACCCAAGGTGAATTTCCCGATGTGGCTGCAAATTAAATTCCTTTATGGTATCAGCACCTGGACATTAGCTAAGGGCACCCTCCCTGTAACTGGAGCTCTTGTGGCCTAGTCACATTTGGTCAGCAACCAAGAGACATTTCTAGACACAACACATCATGAATTACCTTCACATATTTTGCTGCCAACCACGGTAAAACCTGATTCAAGTAAATGCTGATGCCTGCTGCCCATTTCTGTTCAGGAAGGCAGAGCTGTCATCACTTGGGTGACCTGCCAAAAGAACTGAAAAGGGCTATTGTTGTGATTTCTTTTTTTTTTTTTTTACAGGCAAACCACTACCTGGCTGGAAGCTCACATTTACAGGACTCTCGCTATAGTAGAATGGATACATAGTAGAACTAATGTACTAATGATTTTTTGCAATGACATGTGCTGTGTATAGTACAGGATGCATCTTTCTGACCACTATTTTTCATCAACAAAAGAGAAAACAGTTTAATCAGTAACAGCTCTGACCTCTGATCTCACTGAGCTGTAATTGATTACACCCTCAGCCTTCCCAGCAATCCAGTAGTCACCACAAAACCTGCAATGACCCAGTCATGTATGTCTGGTGTTGGAGTGCATACTGTATGCGTGTGTGTTGATGTATATGGTAAAGTAGTGATTTTTTTTTTGCATCACTAAGATGTATATTTTTACTTATAAGGGACAATATGAAGTGTTGGAAGTCTGCACATACAAGCATTTAATCTCTTCACTGACCCTGAGGGTAAAGTGGATCTATATGGGGGAAGTGCTACTTGATACACTGAGTTAATCTTGTGTACGGTATAGACCGTGTATGTATATGTGTGTGTGTGTGTGTTTCAGGGTCAGACTGCCCAATTAAGAAACCAAGTCAATCACTAGGGCTGGCACAATAACCTGCCACAATAAATCTTCCTTCTTACAGAAATATATGATTGCAAGCTTTTATTCCCAGCGAGTGAAAACTCAGGGTTATAAAGGAGCAAAGCTGACACTTTTCTATTAAAAAGTTGTGATTGTGATTACTATTTCCATATTTATTTTTAATAACTCGCAGAGATACAATTAAAATATTTATATAAATTATTTCCCAGTGTTGTAGTTTATATGTGTTTTTTCTGTTTGGCTGTGACTGCAGTATATCTGTACTTTTATGATAAAACTGAAACATATGCACTACGAGTCAAAGGTCTGGTACACACATAGAAAGAAAAGCAGATTACACATATTACATATAATTAATCGGAAATACAGTGTAGACATAGTTACTGTTGTAAATGACTAGTTTAGTTTGAAACAGCTGTTTTTGAAAGGAATACTACATAAACACACAGAGGCATATAATCAGATAACATTAGTAATTCCAATAGAATGTAATGCTATTGCTAATGCAAGTTTATTCATTTAAATGGATAATTGATCTTTACAAAACCTTTTTGCAAAAATGGTAAAACAGCTGAAGACGTCTGTCTTTTTATGACATACATTGTATATCCAAACTTTGATTGATGGTGTAGGTCTATGTATTCACATATATTTGTGATTGTTACACTATGTATACATGTCAGCATGCACTGGGGCAGTTTGCAGCCAAGTGTGAAGCATCTGGGATGAGAGTGGTGGCCTCTAAATCTAAGGCCATGTTTTGCTCCTGGAAAATGGTGGACTGCTCCTTTTTGGTTAGTAATAAGCAGCCTTGCGTGAGTTCAAGTATCTCAGGGTGTTGTTCGCAAGTGACGGTAAATTAGACTTCCTCTGTCAGGTTGTTGGGCAGAGCTTTATAAAAAAGCATAGAGAGTTTGGAAATACAATAGATTTTGTCTTTGTGGTGTCGACGACATCATCACTGGGGAAAAGTAGGAAAAGTATTAATCCACAGTAAATAAAACAGGACTTAATTAGCCTTAATACAAAAAAATAATAGACTCTATAATAGATTTTAGCCAAGAAATAAAAAAGTATGCAGAGGACACTGTTGTTGTCATTGCATAATTGATAAATATTGCTTGTTGCTCCTGCAGTCTGGAAACAGGAAAAAGTTAGTTCAGTTATTGAATGGTGATCCATCTTGCAAACTACTTATTTAGGAAAAGAGATTTAAGCAACAAGGTTCATGCCCAGTGTCGTCATTCAGGAAAAATCTGTATAACTATCTATGAGATTTATATCAGGACGCTAGGATAATCCATACCTGGCTTAGTGAGTCTGGTTCAAAGCAGTGACTTTTCTTTGCCTTACTCCAGAGCTTTCCATTTAATGTATCGTACAAAATTAATGCAGGATATCCTGGACAGGCAACTTTGCCCTGAGTTGACTGGCTTTAGATCTAACTTTGTCATACCGAGCAGACAAAGGGTGATGGGGATGGCATGTATAGCTCTTGGATTGATGTAACATCAGGCTGACATCAGGGAGGTGTGGATACATTACAATTGTTTATTTTGTTATATGTAACACACAATATCCAAGGCTACACTGGACAGGGGGTATGAATATTATACAGCACTGCTGTGAACAATTAATCTTTCTGATATGTTAGAGGACACATTTATAGGTCAAAAGACAAAGAGACTGAAAAAGCAACAGTGAACGAAACATATAACTAAAAAACAACGTAAACTTCTAAACTGAGAAAATTACTGTGTTTTGAGAGTAAAGAAAGTAGCTGGCTAGGCTTGATTGTGGTTTACACAGCCCTTAATGGTCCCTAAACCATGTTTTTATTACTTTTCATTGATTAGATTCTGCTTATACAGTATTAAGTGCAAACAGAAAGCTTAAGTCAATGTTGTACCTTTAGTCTGATTTTATATATTTTAGTGTAAGATATTTAAATGTAGAGGGTGTAGCGAGACGAAGGTATGACTTATCCTCTCTAATGATTTTCCAAACTTTTGCCTGTGTAATACTTGGTAAGTACTAATGTGACATAGCTACAATGCAAAAACACACCTGCTTATTGGTCTAACTTGCTGATATACATACACATACTTTGACTATAGTGATGTGCTCCTTTTGATTACTACTTAATAATACACAAATAAAACCTAAAAAGTGAAATAAGAACCTTTGAATCACTAGCGTTGCTTTAAACCAATGCTTGACATCTATACAGGCTTCATAGTTAAAGAAGCAGATACATAGCACATCAATATCAATATCTCACTGTACAATATTGTATGTTGTATGACAGGCGATGAATAAACAAATATTAAAATGTGAAAAGATAAGATAAGATAAGATAAGGGCATCTTTTTGTAGGTGATGGGTTCCTGAGTTGTAGCAGAAGTCATAGGTGTGGAGTGTAAACATAAATGGTGCCAGTACAGTTCCTTGAGGTGCACCTCTGCTGCTCATCACCACCTCAGATACACAGCTATCTAAGTAAAGCCACCCAGTGAGGTAGCCTGTGATCCACTCCAAAGTGTTGGGGCAAACCTGTATTTTCTGCAGCTTTGCAGCCAGTAGGCAGGGCTGGATGGCATTGAAGGCACTTAAGACGTCAAATAACATGACTCTTACAGTGCTGCCCTGCTTCTCCAGGTGGGAGTACTGTATGCTCTGCGCAATAGAAAAATTATGGCAATCTCCACTCTAGTGTGTGCCTGATATGCAAGAGGGTCCAGGTAGTCTGACACCTGGAAGCTTAGGTCTTTCAAATGTCTTCACGACATGTGATGTTAGCGCTGAAGGCTTTCATTGTATTGTTTATTTGACTGGGACAGTGACTTTTACAATGTGACTGTTACACGTTGCTGGCTAAGACCAATAGATGGCATTATTACAATTTGCATGGGATGGTTAGAGGTCCTAATTTATCTCCTTTTCTCTGCCATTCAGGGTTAAATACATGTTTTAATCTAGTTTATTGCACCAGATGGCATTTATAAACACCACTGTAAATGTCACTTGCCATTTCTGAACACCACTCCATACACCACCACACATATGCTGGCACAGAGCCCACTGAGATGACTCTAAAGACTGCTGTCTCAGTGTGCTGTGAAAATGAACACCGTCCTGCACGGCATCTGTTTACGCCATTGAAATGATTGGTCCACACTGGCAGTTTTGTTACTATACAGGACAGTGTTAATGAAAACTAAATGAAACACTACAAAACACTGCAAAGTGTGTGCCTGGAAGAGCAATTCACATGCATGTGTATGTGTGTGTTACACAGTGGAATATGAATGCACCAATCTTCATTCATCATCTGTGAAAGTATCCTTGAATTAAACTTTTCTTGCAGTTATAAGAAGCTGGTGATGTATTTTCCAGCATCCTAGAAACACTGTGAAGGACATATGAAAATTTTTAAAAGTGAGAGATTATATGTACCAGAAACTTCTTCCTAATTTCCGTCACCACAAGCATAATATAACAATGCCGTTCTTGATTTAAGATCAAGTAACTATACAGGTTAAGTGTTAAAATAATAGTTTTATTATATTTAGTTCATTTATAGTTTTAAGTGATAATAAATGGGTGGAAAATCCTTGCAAAATAAAACAAATCAGTGTTGAAGCCTGTTTGTTTGTGTGCCTAAGCTTGCTAGTATGCATTCATTAAAGCAAACGATTGTAATCTCAGCATTTTCTCTGAATATAGATCACTGATCTAAACAGGGACAACAGTGGTTGTATTCCACCTCAAACGCAACCTCAATTATTCGCACTAGTGAGCTTAATATGAATGAATATGCATTATTACTATTACTATCACCACTGTTGCTGCTCCTCTGCATGTTTATACAGTAGTTGTGTATGTGTGTGCATGCATTTATGTGTGGATCCTATAGTTAAAAAGTTTCTTTTCTTGCATTAAGGTTGAATTACAATGAGATTTGCTGTGAGGGGGAAATGGGGAAAATGTAATGTATATTGTCTCCCTTGATGTGCAGCTGAGCAGACCACTGAATCTTCTGAGGAGAAATTCAATGTCACAACAAACAACAACAAAAGAAGAAATAAATAAATAAAAGAGACTTTTACGTCACAGTAAACAAGAAGGCAAAAGGAATAAAAAAAACAGAAGCAAAAGAAAATATGAGGAAGATAAAAGAAAATAACAGAAACAGAATAAATACAGAAGATGAGTGACACAGATCCTCTTAAGTCATTTAATCATTCTGGTTCTCTGTAGAACAAAAAGGAAACCAGGGTGAAAAGTTTGCTTAAACTGTTTCACTGAGGATTAGTAAATCTAAGAAGAGAACGACAAGGTTGCCTTTCAACCATGACCCTCTTATGTCTGCTCTTTAAATGTGGAGAAAACTTGTAGCACTTTGGCACTGTCACAACCTCTACTTAGTCAAAAGATGGCACTAGCACCACACCTTGGCCTTTTATTTAACAGCCAGCAGAAGAAATAGAAGAGGGGAAGCACAATAATGTAAAACCTGACACATGGAACTCACTAAGAGAAGGTGAACAGTGGATGAATAAAGCAAGCGAGATCATGAGAGAGACACAGGGAAGTGTGTTGTTGCTTAAGATCCAGATTTAGCAGGTAGAGTCACTGATTTAGAATAGTAGAGTGATTTAAACCTGAGCCTATTGCTCCGGTGAATGGATGGAACTAATCAACATGTGCCAGTGGGGAGAGAGGGTTCATTTTACAATGCAGCCCCCTCTAGACTTTTTCCAAAAAATCTGAAGTGACTCAAACTAGTAATGTTCATATATAGCCAAAGCAACAGAGCAAAGAAACACATTCCTACTGGGCATGAGTGCTGTCACGATCTCATTTGCTACTGTTGGAAGACAGTATGGAGGTGGAGAGAAGGAGGTGGAGAAGATGCTTGTTCTGACAGCTGGAGTCCTTGAATGTTTCCATCTTTCCTCTGAATATGCTGAACAATTCCTGTGTAAAACTACAATGTGTTGAATGTTAAATGTCTCTCAATTACCAATCAGTCTGTTTTTTGTGGTTTGCCTAAGATTGTGAAAGGCACACATACATGATTAATATCATATCTTAAAATGCTGGCCCTAATATTCTTACTACTAATTCAATATTTTCATCCTGTGAAAACTAGATGTAAAATTTCTCATGGCTGCACAATTACAGACAGTTTCTCCCAATTCAACCATTTTATTTACATATTTATTTTTCTGGAAAGATCACAAACTTTCCTGGAACTGAAAAACAAAGTCCTGTGGGTTTGACTTCACAATCTAGGTTTATAATGATCCAGCACTGGGTCAGAGGTGTTATAACATGACCTAGGAGGTTGAATGGCTCTTATTCTTATTCCTGTCTGCTCAGTTGAATTTTTTCCCTCATCTCATTGCCATCTGCCTGTGGACCAGTATAAACCAGAGAAACAAATTCTAAACTCTACTGTTGCTCTATCTTCATCTTCCAACCATAGATCTTGTGTCCTAGTTTTAATTACCCCAGCTGTGTGTGTTTCATGGAGGTTTTTACAAAGGAGATTTACAAAATGATTTTAGAGGCATTACATTAATTTACAAGTGCTCTGTGACCAGTAAGAAGATCTTTCATTGGCCTGCAGCTATTGCTTCTAAATCCAGAATATGAATTGGCTAGTACCGCATCGTGATCTCACACTGTACTATAATGAAACATCCTATTCCACAGCCTCTTGCTACCGGCCTCACTCTGTTGGATCTACAGAGTTCTTGAAAGCATATCAAAGTACAGTAAATGGAAGTCAAGGCCAAGGTATAGAGCCTTTTACAGCCTACGTCATGATTATAGCATGGTGTTAGCTGGAGGCAAAACAAAGAAAAACTGGAGGAAAACACATTAACTTCAGGAAACACCTTGTGTAAATATTATCTTGCTGTGTTGCAGAGTGTGAGTGAGAATCAGAGTAATGGCTCTAAACTGAAGTTTTATGTCATACCAGCTGGTAATGCCAGTAAAAAAGTGAACATAACTTGTTAAACTAAACAAACTGTGATTGTCGAAAGTGCTATTGTTTGTACCTCACACTTCATATTGTTACTATTTTATCTGTAGGTTATAGGTATCTAATGTCTGAGTGTTGAGGGTCAGGAAATTTGGTCCCATTGGTTGATGGTAACACTCCTGTTCCCAGAGAGTGACTGACTGTACGGCTACTGTTAAATACATTGTTTTGTCCACCAAGAAATGGCTCGTTTTCTAACTGTAAATTTGTCTTTTACCTCCATGGCAATTTGTAAAGTCCAACCTAGAAGCTTCTGTGTTGCTAATGCCCTCAACTTCCTTCTTCAAGCCCCCAGTTCCATCCAATCGCAGAACAGCATCAAGGATCTCACAAAGTCTTGTTTTCTAGTTCTCAGCTGACATGTTTGTTGGGAATCCAATCAAGGCAATTCTCCAGGATTTGGAGATCTTTTGATAGCCTCCAAGTCAGCTTACTTTTCATCAGTCAGTTAGTTCTCTTGATCCTGCCATGCTCCTCTACCCAAGACATTGCCTGAGTTTTCCACCCAAGTGAGTTTCTCAGTTGTTTGCTTGAGCCTGTTCAATGCACTCCTTGGGCAGACAATGTTCTCTCAAAAGCTGCTTCCCCCAGTTTGTTTTCTACATTACTGTGGTGAGCTTTGTAATTCTTCCTCTGAACTTAGATCTCCAGCATCAAGGTCCCTTGAGTCACTGCCCAGTATGGTTTATTCACACTTTAGCAATTTCTAAGTTGTTCATAGGGTAGTGGCATTAGCTGAGTCTTTCTTTTAAAATTCCTCTCCTCTCCTCTCCTCTCTCTTTCTCACTTTACAGATTTTTTAGTGTATGTGCCCTCCTTTGTTGTCACCATTTGGGTCCACCTTCTGAAAGTCATCAACACATTGTCACAAGTTGTTGCTGTAGCTATTGATGAGAAGTCTACAAATAGTAAATTTGCCAGTAATAGTTTCCACGCTTCAAGGGTTTTAGCTTCTAGGAGGTCATCTAATTGGGTTGCTTACAGAAATAAAGTGATTGAGAGACAATGTGAAAGAAAGGCAAGATGGCAACACATAAAGTGGCATCTGTGTTTGTGATGCTAATAATGACAATTTAATGAGTGCAATAATCATAATCTAATTTGACGATGCATTAATTAGTCACTGCAGAGATACGTTCTTTTCTTTTCTTTCTTTGTTCTCACTCCTCCTTTTCTAAACTATGGTACAGAATAGTTTGTCACAGTTGTCCCTATTCCCTGTTTTGTTTGCACTTATAACTTATTCATCTTTAAAGCTCCCATCTAGACTTTTTTCTAGTTTACGTCTCATTTACAACCAATCTGTTTTTTTACCATCTGAATCACTCTGTTCCACATGCACCTGTTTACTTTTCTCCTCATATGGGCAAATGATGCGTGTGTTTTCTTTTCCTTTACTCTTCACTCTTCTTCTATAGCTCTCCTTTCATGACAAACTTTCTCTCCTATTTTCTGAATACCTGCTAACCACTTCAAAGTCCAATTTCTGTGTCAAAGAACAAATAGGTCCTTTAGTACACTGTGTGTCTGGAAACTAGCAACTATTTCAAAGTAGCAGTTGTTTTAACATCATTTACTCAGGTGGCAACACAGTTGTCCCCAAATTTCAGGTTTGGTAACATCTACACTTTGAAAGGTTGTATGTTCTCCCCTTCTCCCTCTAGTCATTTACCCCTTTGCCTTCCCGAATACTTCCCGAATATTCTACTTAGGTTTTCCCATTTCTTCTTCTGTTGTTGCTGTTTTCCTCACCAGTCTTTTGTCATACTATTATTGTTATTTTTCTTCACTTTTTATCACTTCACTTTTCTTCTTCCGTTTCTCACTTAATGTGGTCTCTTCATAATTTAGTTTCTATAAATGCCACCCCACCCACATGCTCTGATTCACCCCCATTGTTTAGTTTGATCAAATATTCAATAAAGTCACTATGACCTGAAGGCAAATGATTATTGCAAAATGTGGGTCAGTGCTTCAATGTGACTAAAAAAAATGAAAAGCTATCTGTCTTTAAGTAGTCATTTTATCCATAGAAATGAGATGTTCAAAATGTTACTTTAGCTGCTGCAGCTACAGTTTCCTTTCTTATTAAAATATTTTCTATATCAGAACATCCAGAGATTATACTGAAATGTAATGTCTGATGGGTGTTTGTAAACATCTCCTGTTCTCCCTTGTTATCTCTCCTCTCTCCTTTCCATCCTCATTGTTTTTATGAAGGATAATGATCGATGTGCTACTCTAGCAGACTGTGACAGGGTTAGGATCTCTGGCCTCTGAGGGTGTGTGTGTGTGTGTGTGTGTTTATTGCATGTTTATTGCATGGATGTCTACTTATGATTATTGCATCTACTTTGCAGGAAGACATTTGTCAGTCATGCATCTGTAAGGCAAGTTATTTTTATTTTAGTTATTTTCTGGGTTTTGTACTTGTATGTGTGTGACTGTGGATGGAGAGTGTTTGTAACTGTCAAAATAATCATTCTTCTACTCGGTTTCTTGTCGCTCTTGCAGCGAACTAAGTCAATAACCATGACAAATCCAGAGTCCAGTTGTGTCTCACTGTGTGCATGCACACACACACAAACATACTTATGACTGTCAAAATTCTGCTTTTTCTGTTGGAACCAACTGTATTGATTGTTTTGTCAATGAAACTGCAGTTTGGAGTTTGTAATAATTTTTAGCTTGTTGCTTCCACCCCTGACAGCTAAAAAATCTGTTTGTTTGTTCCTCAAGGTAAAGGTAAAAATACACTTTAAAAACAAAGTAAGCAAAAGCAAGCAAACACACATACCCAAATACACAGTTAATACTGAGCTTCTACACATTATCTCACTCTTGTGTTGAAGTTACACTGTGGTTTACTTATGGACAGCTGACCTAAACCATAGAAAACATTAATTTAACATTAGCCATATATTGCTCCATCCATCCATTAATATTTTATATTACCCTTACCAATGTGTAATATGGAAGCACTGCCTTCATAATGGATTCCACAGTCACTCTTGTTTTCATCATTTCTATGGCAACTGGGTTACTGCAGACGTTGAGAATGAACCTGCTTTGATTTCTGGCTGGCTGAACACGTCTAAATTTGACACTGCTCAGTTTGGCTCTTCCATCTTCCTTATCACCAATAATGAAAGATGAGAGCAATTTACATTTGCATCACCAGTCACTCTTCACTTTTCAAACTTGTTCACAGTGGTACTTGTGGTACTAAGTTTGTGAACCTTTTCTTCTGCATAAATATGATCTTATGAACATTAAATTTAATCACATCATATTTTCCTGTGGAAAACACAATTAATTAAATGAAATTAAAAACGTGCATGGTTATTTATTGTGAAAAATTATATGAAATACGTATGCATGAGGTTGTGAACACATGCTTTCAGCAACTACTGTAACCCCCTTTTGCAGCAATAATGTCAACTAAATATTTCTGGTAACATTTCTATATGACTGAAGTCAGTACTTTTACTTGATCCTTCCAAAACATAAAATTTTTCCAGTTTAACCATTTTTAACTGACTTGTGCAGTTAGGGTTGTTGTTTTGCTGTTTCCTGGAAATTTCAATAATAGAACTCATAAAGTTGCATAGTGCTTTTCCTCTAGCTCTCAACCCACATGTTGCTGCAGGAAACATAATCTATGACCATAATCATTTATCCTCATGTTATGGAAGTAACAATGGCACTGAATGCTCTTAATGCAGTGAAGTATTCGGTAACCCTTTCCAGCCTGGTGAGCCTCAACAGCACTACATCTCCAGAAATCTCATTTGATCAAACCATGGCACACTTCTACAAACCTGCATAGTCATGATCAGACTTTAGTAATCAAGACACAGATTTTCCTTCTTTAAGTAAGCCAGGGCCTCCCAGACTCACACCAGTTTGTCATCCCATTGACTGAAACACCCAACTCTAATTTATCCTTCAAATTCATTGATACTGCGTAGGAGCTCTGCTCTCTGTCTGATCCCTGCCTAAATTGGAGCCAAAGAAATAAGCCAAAGGAGAACCTAAAACCATGACACAAATTGGGCCATTAGATTTCAACTAATGTAAAATACATACAACTAAACTAACAAAATCAAAAACCTTTCTGCCAGTGATTTCCAACAAAACATCAAAGAAACTACAAGATAAAAAAATTGCTGCAACTATTGAGAGAAAACCTTGCGAAACTTGATCACACTAGAGTTCATACCACTGTGATTTCTGTGTTTGCATGTGTTCTCTGACATGCAGTCAGGATAATTAAAGACTCTAAATTGCCTGTAGGTGTGAGAGAGACTGTGAATGGCCTACAGGTCACCAGTCCTGCGTGGGGACTGGCCAGGGAGGTCCCGCCTCCTGCCTGTATGATAGCTCCAGCACCCCTGACTGGAGCCTATCCCTACAGGGATAAAACAGTTCAGAAAATGGATGGATGGATGTTTAGCCATCCAACTAGATTTAGATCCAGAAGGCTTCATCAGAACTGATTAACCATGTTATGATAGAACCTGAATATGTGGTCAGATTACAGTTTTCATTCAAATCAACAAAATGTATATAAACACACTTGAAATCCATTATCATTTATTTTCAGTTCATGACATATTGCAACATGTAACCACAAGGTGGATAAGGTAAAACAAGCAAATGCTGACAATGCCGCAAATAAATATAGTTATAAATGTGCATTTTTTGTGCAACCCATGGAGCAGAGAGTGCTAAAAAATATTTACGTTGAAATGTCCCAAATCTCTTAAGTATTTGCAAAAAACCCCCCCAAAAAACCAAAAAACATACACACAAGGGAAAACGCATAAGTTAATTTATAACTCAGTAAACCAATAAAAAAAAGAAAATACCTGTAAAGCAATGTTACCTCAATAAACCCCTCCTATGGGCGTCAATTTTCCATTTAAAAATCTGACACAACATTAATGAACAAAACAAAAGTGCCTAGACCTCCACTGGGTCTTTTATCATTAAAGAAAAAAAATACAACATTTTCCATAATAATTATAAACAAGGCAAATTTCAACAATGCAAAATAAATCAGTAAACAAATTAATGTGTAAGTTAAAATGAATCAAGCTGGAAATCATGTGGTTCCAGAAACTGTCCTACATATTGAACGTTCATGTGCGTAAGTGCAATGAAATGTTTTTAGATAAGAAAGTAGCACGGCTAAGTCTGCACCCTTAGGTCTTGCTACTGGAATGGTCTGGTAATGAAGGGTTGTTGCATAGATTGACCAGAAAACATACATGGACAAGTATGGGGAAATGAGTGAATGTGTGTGAGCGTGGATGTGGATGTGTGCACCGCCGTTAGCATGTGACAGAGGCCGAAGTAACATCAACCTTTGCTGAGTGCGGTCAGTGACGGAGGCTCTTCGTTACACCATCCCTCCCCTCCTGCAACCACATTTGCCTTCCCTGATCGATGTCGGACGATGAATTTGAAAACCTGCAGTAAAATGTACCGTCAAGTAAGTCGGCTGTTATGATATTTCATACTGTTTATCCATGTGAGGGCTTGGTGGTCTGTTTCCAAGCAGGTAGTATCACAGACTTTCCGAAGCCCATTTAATAGCCCTACCTTCTTTCTCCACTGTTGAATACGTGGTCTCATGTGATTGGATCTTACGGCTCAGGTATAGAATGGGGCGTTCTTCTCCAGGATCCCCTTGAACCAGGATGGCTCCAAGACCGACTGCAAAAGCATCCACCTGTGTTGAATGCCTTTTCACCCCGTCCATGTTACTGGTTTCTTCTGGTCCTTGCAGGTCAAAGCTGTAAGTGGAGCTGTTATGGTTACAAACTGGGACACAAGTCTTCTGTACCATCTAACTAACCCCAGGAAGGACCGAACCTCCCTTTTGGTGCAAGGTCCAGGGCAGCTCTGGATAGCTTCCACCATATCCACCTGTGGATGCACTTCTCCTCCTCCCAGTTGTTAACCAAGGTATCTACTTTTTTGTTTTGCCTACTCACACTTTGCAGGGTTCAGTGTAAGCCCAGTGGCCTAGATCTTTCTGAGAACCAAAGACATGTGTTGGATGTGCTCTTCCCAATTGGTACTGAAGATGACAACATCATCCAGGTATGCACCACTGCAGTGACCACAACTCTCAAGTACTTTGTCCAACAGAGGCTGAAACGTGGCTCGTTTTCCATGCAACCCAAATGGCATAACTGTGAACTGAAAGACAAGCATCAAACTAGGACAGGAGTTAGACTGAACAAGTAAGTGCTGTTTCGAATTTGTTTGTTGGTTTCAGAGGTAGCCAAGTTTCTGTTTTTGCTTTTTCTTGTGAAGTGGATATTAGGTCTGTTATTGTTGTTGTTAGTTTCATTTTAGTAATCCCAAGGCATTTACACCTTTGACCTAACAAAGGCACACAAAATTTGTTTGATTTCAACAAGGTGGCGGTTTCAATTACCACTTTATTTAAGGCACCTGTTCGGCTGGAGCATCAGTGGGAGCATCAGCCCTTGTGTTCAGCCCTCCTTGTCTAAAGACCTGTCTGTGTAAAGACCAGTGAGTCCTACCTACACGAGTCCACCAAGCAGTGTTATATGTATCGTCTTGTACTTATACTTTCCCTCTTTGCTGTGCTTTACCCTCACCTATGTCTCTAGCCTGTGTTCTATTTCCATCACTAAGTGTGTTTAGCAGATACATGCTTCCTCTGCAAATGCAGGACATGTCGCTCTTACAGAAGATGACACATTCCCCACCTGCGCGCCCTCAGCCAGATGACTTTTTCACCCTACCACTTTTTCTCTTGCTCTGTGGAACTGCCAGTCTGCAGTGAACAAAGCTGACTTCATTCCAGCTTTTGCTACACAGTCAGCTGAGCAGCTTCTGGCACTTAGAGAAACCTGGATCACCCCACAGAATACTGCCACTCCAGCTCAATCTCCAACAATTTTACCTGTTCTCACACTCCACAGCCATCAGGATGGGGAGGTGGGACTGGCCTCATCACATTGTAAGTTTTCACCCACAGCACCCCTCAACAGTCTGTCACCACTGGAATATCATGTCATCAGAATTACTACACCGGTTACCATCCATGTGAATGTGATCTATCAACTACTGTGCCAGCTGGGTAACTTCTGTGACAAGCTTGACATGCTGCTCTCCCACTTCCTCGAATCATCAGATTATTTCTTCATACAGCTCACGGTCTCTCCCTGGACCTTTGCATACTCATACCCCACTTGTAACTTTTGATCCCAACTTCAGGTCCCTCAATCCGGAACAGTTTTCTTCCATAGTCTCTGCATCCCTGCCCCCACCACAAGTCTTCTCCACTGTTGCACAGACACAGCCACAGACAACTTCTGCAATACACTTTCACCCTGCCTGGAGGGTCTCTGCCCCCTATTGCATTATACTCAGGAGTGCCGAGAGGAAGTGGCGCAAATCCAGGCCCTGTCTGCTCTAGCTGAATATTGGAGTCTGCTTGCGTCTTTTTCTCACAACATCACAGAGGCAAAAACTAAATACTTCCAGGGCAAACTTAGCAACACCATTGACACCAGAAAGCTGTTCTCCACTTTCTCCTCTTCCTCCCCTGTCTACCTCTCTCACTGCTGATGACTTTGCCAGCTTCTTTACTAATAAGGTGGCAGCCATCAGCTCTCAGTTCTCCCCTCCAGATGAAGATATCCTGCTAACTTCATCTAACACCATATCGCTCTCCTCATTTTCCACTCCAGATTTCTTCCCCTTCATCCCCATTTCAAGCAGCTACATCCACACTAATCCCCGCCATTTCACAAATAATTAATACATCTCTCACAACAGGCGCCTTCCCCACCTCATTTAAACAGGCCCAGAATACTCCACTCCTTAAAAAGCCTTCTCTCGACCCCTCACTTGAGAACTACAGACCTGTCTCTCTTCGTTCTTTTCTTGCCAAGACCCTTGAACGAGCAGTCTTTGATCAACTCTCTGATTTTCTTTCTCAGAGCAACCTCCTTGATGCCAACCAGTCTGGCTTCAAGAGTGGTCACGCTACAGAAACAGCACTCCTCTACAGTTGTGCAATCTGTGCGGGCTGCGAAAGCTAGGGGACATTTCTCTGTCTTAATCCTACTTGATCTGTCTGCAGTCTTTGACATGGTAAACCACGAGAACCTTCTATCCACACTCTCTGACTTGGGCATATCTGGAGCAGCTTGGCCCTGCCTTCATTCTTACTTTAACAAAGCCTTCAAGGTATCCTGGCGGGGCACAATTCCAACTCTCACAGCCTCTTACTGGTGTGCCACAGGACTCAGTTCTTGGTTCCTTTCTTTTTTCAATCTATACTACATCTCTAGGTTCCATCATCCGCTCACATGGCTTTTCCCATCATTGCTACACTGATGACACACAGCTCTTCCTGTTCATTTCACCAGATGACTCAACTTTATCACTAGCATCACTGCCTGTCTGTACGACATCTCCGCTTGGATGAGGGAAAGACATCTTCAACTCAACCTCTCCAAGACAAAAACTTCTAGTCTTCCCTGCTAGACTGTTAATACACCACGAAATCAGCATCAACATTGAGTCTGCCAGAAACCTCATCACTGACGACCAACTGCGCTTTACAGACCACATCTCCTGTGTCTCTAGGGCATGCAGATTTGCCCTCTACAACATCAGAACGATCAGACCCTACCTTTCAAAATGTACAACCCACTTGATTGTGCAGGCGCTGGTCATATCTCGTCTAGATTACTGCAATGCCTTGTTGACATTTACATTTACATTTACATTTAGTCATTTGGCAGACGCTTTTATCCAAAGCGACTTACAAGTGAGGTGAAACTAACAACAACAAATACAGACCTAATATCCACTTCACATAAAAATAACAAAAACAGAAACAGACAGAAACTCAGTTACCAACAAACTAATTCCAAACAGCACTTACTTGTTAAGTCTAACTCCTGTCCTAGTTTGATGCTTGTCCTAGCTTCCCAAGTGGAATTCTAGGATTTATACATTTGGTTTTTTATATACATTTAGTCATTTGGCAGGGATTACCGACATGCACAATCAAACCCCTCCACATGATACAAAACGCAGCAGTACGCCTGATTTTTAATCAACCAAAAAGGACACACATCACCCCACTCTTCAAATCTTTGCACTGGCTTCCTGAAGCTGCCTATCAGATTTAAAGCTCTGACGCTTGCCTTGGTTGACTCAACTGCACCTATCAACCTCAACTACCTAATTCAGATCTACATTCCTTCCCACCAAGTGCACTCTGCTAATGAACGGCTTCTGGTAGTCCAAGCTGGTGTTTGGAATGCTGTATATGGTCGGCTGGACTTCTCCAGAAGCACCTGCCAGTATTGCTTACACAGGTCCAGGGTGGTGATGTATTTAGCTGCCCAGTTTTCTCCAGCAGATCATCAATTCTTGGCATGGGGTAGGCATCAAACTCTGAGTTGGCATTGAGCCAATGCGGATTTGAAGGGAGCCATCTTTCTTGAAGACGATAACAACTGGATAGCACCACTCTGAATTAGAAGGTTTAATCACACCTAGCTTCAGCATCTCCTCTACCTCCACTTGCAGCTTTCCCACCAGCTGGTGTGGCACATGGTAGAAATGCTGACGGTCGTCCATCTTTAAGGCAGATGACATGTGCCACAAGTGTAGTCCTCCCTGGTGCCGCAGAAAATAAAGACGGGGTGTCTTTGAAGACCTGGAGTAAATGGGCTGTTTGTTCTAGTTGAAGATGCACAAGCACAGGAGCAGTGGGTGGAGTGAGGGGCCCTGGTCCTGTATCCAAGTCATTCTCGCTGTCCAATTTTCTGGCAAAAAGAAACATCCCAGCATCCTGGACATGTGGGACTTTCAGGAGGTTCAGATGGTATGTCTGTTTCATCTTCATTTTGCATGGGTGATAAACCTCCTTGTGACTGGTCCCATCTTCCGGGTGATAGTGTAAGGTCGTTGCCACTTCGCAAGCAACTTGCTGGTTGATGATGGAAGAACAAATAGGACTCTTTAAGCTGGCTGGAACTCACTGTTAATGGAATACTTGGAAGAACCCCTGTTGGTTCCGGTTACCACCTCAATTGAAGGGTATAGTATCATTAACAAGCAATTTGGGTATCTTTGGGTAAAATACAACTGTTACACACACATAAACACAAACAAACCTACAGATGCATGTATACTATACATTCTTACATACAACATACTATTCCGCATGCAATCTGATAAGCCTTAAATCAGGACACACGATCAAATGAACTGCAGATGTGATGATATTATTATATCATTACTATAGATGATGGCATGTTCGATTTTATGTGGTGGAACAGTATACTGAAATTTTTTGACAATTTTCAGAAGCAGCTTTTCACACATTGGTGAACTAGTGGCCACGATTTACTTCTGAGAGACTCAGACTGTCTAAGCAACTCAGTCTCCTGAGAAATGTAATTGCAACCAGATTAGGTTTTCTGTTAACATAATGACCATATATTTACAATTAATGTAAATAACAAGTTCTAAATACATTGATACTTAACATTTTAAATACATGTCCACAGCCAATATATTTTTGTCCGCCAGATTATGCAATGTACAACATCCCCTTTTCTCTCCCGCTAAAATGGCAGATCTTGCAGTTCAACATGCGGATATATGATTACAACTTTATTAACATGTTTTAAGGTTGTTAGTTCAGCTACTCACAGCACTGAGTTAGGGTCAGGGAAAGATTGCGGGCTGGGTATTAGCGAAAAATGTAGCAGACAACATCTGGATAAAAACATAAACATGATCTGTCTCTAACCCTAACCAAGATATTTTTCATGCCTAAACCTAACCCTACACAAGACTCCAGTCTTGATTTCAGGTCTGCAGATTGTCACCTTTTGGCACATTATATGCACGCCATCCACCCCAACCACCTCCTCGACTCAATTCCTGTTGCCTGACAACATAATCATTACTTTTGCTCCAAAAAATGTGATCAAGATTGCAGTTTAGGTGTATAGAAACAAAATTCTTAGGAGACAGAGTTGCTCTAAGATGCTCTTTTTATACCCAGTTATGTTACAAATTAACCTAATTATTTGCAAAATATTCTTCCAGTTCCTTCTTATTAGTACCATTTACTTTTCCATCCTTTTGTTGCCTCTGTCCCAACTTTTGTTGCTGCATTTAATTTAAGAATATGTTATATGATATGTTTTCCAACTTCTGTTGTGAATAGAGTTATGAAATTTGCAAATCATTGCTTTCAAATCATTGTTTTTATGTCGATCTTACACAGCGTCCCATCTATGTTGGAATTGCTCATTATGTTAAAACAAGGCTGCACCAATCTGTATGCATGCAAAGAACAGGGAAAATTGAAAGAAAAAATATGTACTACAAAGGTATAATCATAATGGTGTGTGGGAAGAGAAAGATACATTTGATGTGACCAATTTTGTGTATATTGAATTATGTAAAAACACTGAAACCTTCTTGAAAATCATATGAATGACAATAGAGTTCACTTTACCCTTGAGTGACTTCAGAGTCACAAAAAAAATCACTCTTTGTTTGTCTCATTTAGTTATGTATTCTCTGACCTAGGACACTCTTTTTATGGGGAGGTATTCTTTTCTTGCTATCTGAGAGACTGAATGGCACACAAGAAATAATGAATAATCTTTGAGGAGAAAGAAGTTTTTCAATCTCTCTCAAATGGGGTGTTGGCTTTTTACTGTCCTTATGTAATTCCATTAGTTCTTTGATATAGACTATAAAGTGAATATGAACAGCAGTGTGTGTGGAGAGATGACTTTGACAGAATGTCATGAGCTAATATTCATATCAGAGGGGACAAAGGGTGCCCACACACCACTGCCAAAAAGATGCATAAGAGGCAGAAAAACAGAAGAAGAAGAAGAAGAAGAAGAAGAAGTTAGTATAGCTCATACACAGTTTCATAGCAATGATTCTGGATACAAGGTTGATTGCATCAACAGACATCACGTCTGCCAAATGAGTAAATGTAAATATAAGTTTACATAGAAAAGTCTTGTATTGGTACTCAGTAGAGTTGTTATCTATATAGTTGTGCTTGACATTAAGTTGTGATGAAACTGAAACTCTTGTAGGTGTGAATGTGCTTTCTACACATTAGCCCCCCACACACATATACACACACACACACACACACACTGAATGAATGCATTGATTTAGACAGATCATTGTATTTTTTATTATTTTTCTGTGATTGCATTCATAACACAATAATAATTATGAGCATCTTACTTGTATTGTGTGACCCAAGTCCATGAGACCTATGGATATCTAGGTCATATTCATTCTGCTGTAAAAACATCAACATCCTTTGTGCTTGACCTCACAGGTTAAAGAAAAGTAGGGACAAAATGGTTTCAAGCAAGTGCTGGCAGCTCCATTGTAAGTATCAGCAATTTACACTGTGAGTAAATGAATACAATTGTTCTTTGATGCGTGGCAGACCAAACACAAATGATGAATCACGTCCATGCTGTTCAGATGTTATAGTTAATAACCTCAAATAATAGCTAAATCTGTTTGGGTAAATATTCTTAAGAATCATTGTGTTAAAACAGGTGCCACACTTTATAAATGGTGGTTATCTCCAGCATTGTTTTAATTTGTGCCATTCCTTTTCGTCTGCATATTAACTTACAAACTGCCTTCTTCCTATATTCTAAAGACATGTTATGCCATTGTTAGCAGTAGGCTATTAATCACATTGACAATTTAGAGCATAGAAATCTGTTCTGCCTAATGTGTTGATGTTTAAAACAAATTAAATTGAAGATGCATTTGATCCCATCCATGACTA
>OMLM01011812.1:0-19884 GCA_900302695.1 Helostoma temminkii | reverse complement strand
TAACCCAAATGTGTGATACACTGGAAAAAGGATTTTCATGTCAGTAAACTGTGTTTCACTACAACAATGTAATATAATATAAATATTAATTATATTTCATTCTTCTTCTTCTCTTATTCTACCCATATAACCACTATCCATCCTCTGTACATGCCCAAACCATCTTAGTCTGGCCTCTCAGACTTTGTCCCTAAAACAGCCAACCTGAGCTGTCCCTCTGATGTGCTTGTTCCTAATCCTGTCCATCCTCATCACTCCCAAAGAGAACCTCATCATATACATGTCTGCTACCTCCACCTCTTCCTCACTGCTATAGTTTCTAACTCATACAGCATAGCTGGTCTCACTACTGTCTTGTACACCTTTCCTTTGATTCTTGCTGACACTTTTATGTTACACAACACTCCTGACACTTTTCTCCAGCCACTCCAACCTGCCTGCACTCGCTTCTTCACCTCTTTTCCACACTCCCTGTCACACTGGACTGCTGACCCAGGTACTCACTGTTCTACTTCCCTCCCCTCTTCTACTGTCATACTCGTTTTATACATATCCTGAACTACTCTGACAGTACCACTCCGCTCTCGTCATTCTGTCATACACTTTCTCTAAATCCAGAAAGACGCAATTCATCTCCTTCTGATCATCTCTGTACTTCTCCATTAAGATTCTCAGAGCAAAAATGGCATCAGTAGTGCTCTTTCTAGGCATGGAACCATACTGCTACTCACAAATTATTTACTTCCTGTCTTAGCCCAGCTTCCACTACTCTTTTCCATGGCTTCATTGTTTTGCTCATCAACCTTATATTTCAGTAGTTGTTACAACTCTGCACATAACCCTTGTTCTTAAAGATCGGCTCTAGAACATTTCTCTCCTCCATTCCTCAGGCATCTGCTGACTCACTAAAATCCTGTTGAAAAAACTAGTTTAAAACTCCACTGCTGTCTCTCCTAGACATTTCCACACCTCCACATGTATGTCATCAGGACCAACGGTCTTTCCACTCTTCATCCTCCTCAGAGCCTTCCTCACCTCTTCCTTTTTAATCTTTGCTACTTCAAGGCTCTACAATATTCACCTCTTCCTCCCTTCTCTCCCATTTTCCTCATTCATCAGCTCCTCAAAATACTCCTTCCATCTTCTTGCACACTCTCCTCTCCTTGTTAGCATGTTTCCATCTCTATCTTTAATCACCCTTATCTGTTGCACATTCTTATTCCTAATTTTTCATATATATATCTTAAAAGGATATAATACTTTAAAAAAATATATGTTTTAATATTTTACCATACACTAACCTCAGTATGTCACCACTACTTGCTGCTTTTGCAGAAGTGTAGCACCCAGGCCTGTTTCTGGAAGAAAACAAAGTAATGTTGGCAGAATGTTACATAGAATGTAAGTGTAGAGTTTTGTGAGCATGTGTACACATGCAAGTGTACATGTGTTATTACCAGATTTTTCCCTTTAATCTCACTCTTCTTCACCCAGTACCTTGTTTTTGTTGCCTCTAAAGTGCAGGGATAATTCATAGATTAAAAAAGAAAAATCTTTTGTTATCCTACATAGTGAGTGTCAGAAAGTCAACAATAATCTGTTGTAAAGTGAACTTACAACAACTTTCTGCTTTCTACTGCTGTAATGTATCATGCTGGGTTGACTGTAGAAAGCGAGAGCCAGTGGACCACTCACTGCGAAGCACTGGCTGTGAGGTGTGTCAAGTAGCAGGAGGCTAACAATGTCCTGTTAGAAACAAGAGGGCTGTCCGTGGAACTCTGATAGTCCTGACCTTTTATTTTATACTGCAAGAGGCTTTCATGAAAGTGCATTGAGCTGTTTCTGTGTGTGTTTGTGTTGTGTGCATGCACATGACTGCACAAGGGCATCTCATCAGATTGTGCGATAAAAGATGGTGTTATTGTTTCTATGATATGACTGACAGGCAGGGAAGCAGGGTACAATTTGGCATTTCATTATACAGAAGCTTGAACACATCACATGGGCCTATGTGTGCATGTGTGTGGGTGGGTTTGTGTGTATATGCCTCATTAATGATTGAGTCTGAAGAGAGTTCTTCAGATCAAACACTTAGCTGCATCAACAACTGCTGAGCTCATCACACACACACACACACACACACACACACACACACACACACACTGACACACACACACACACACACACTTTTCTTTGTCTTGATCCCTAAATCTAGGAGGCTTGTCAAATCCAAAAACAGCTTATGAAAAGTGTGTATTTGTGAATTTTGAGCTGGTGCCATTTTTGTCCACTGTTCTATCAAACAGAAAAAAAATGTTTTACTGCTATTGTGATGTCACTATCTGGGATCATGTTTGGATCAATAGCACACATGTATTGTGGTCTTTTGCTTAGCATCTGTCCAACCAAACCAAAGCCTAAAGTATTTTATCAAAACATGGGTAAACAAGTTTAAAAATAATTTACAATTCTGTGTCAAAGCGCAAATAAAATAGCTATTAGTCAAATGTGATGTATTAAACGTCTTATTATCACTTGTCAGATATTTTCTAAATGATTTATTTAGTGCTGCACAATGACAGAGTAGGGTTTATATTTCATTCTGGGATTCCTTTGATACAAAATTAGATCATTTTCAAGTTTAAAAAGTGCAAATACACAATATAGTGTGTTTATATGCAACGGCTCTTGAGAAGGAAACAGTTTGTTTGAGCTCTTTCCCCATCCCTCTCATTCAGCGGCCACCTCTTAGCAAAGTTAACTGGATAATGGTGCTTTCAGATGGGAAACGGCGGACGCAGTGCTGCGCTAAAATACCTATTCATTTCTATGTTGTTTCACAGCGCAAAAGCATATTTGCATTTCACTAAGCTGAGCGCAGTGCAAGGCCTGCCATTGCGGTGCTAAAGTTACAAAATGTTCAACTTGGGTGCAGCGTTCTGTGACATCAACTCAACAAGTCCAAACGTAGAGAACCCGACAGCTTAATTCAGACAGGTCTGCAGAAAAGAGACTGTGATTATCTCCTCAATAAGCTGTCAAATTGGTCCTGACTCTAAAGCCTAAAGTATATCTGAAAACAGAGAGGGTACAGCTGCAGCTCCAGAATGAGCCTAAAATCACCCAATTCATGCCGTTGTTTTTGGATTTTATGGGCCCACACCCTCTTTTTGTGCTGCAGCTCGTCTCCTTCTACTTATCAGCAGAGTTAAAGCCAGGGCTCTTTGCAAATTTATAGACCAATAACTGTTTTTGTTGCGTTCTAACTGGCGACCATGGTTTGCGTGGTTATGTTCTCTGCCCCACCACAGATCAACAACAAACTGTGTAAGTATCTGAAAATACCATAATGGCGCTATTTAGCCAGGCAGGTTGTGAAAACAGTCCACCTGTTGTGTTGTGTGTTCCTCCTGGTGTTTTTCAGATAGGATGTGCTGGATGCAGTGTTGCATTAAAAAACCCATTAATTCCTATGTGTTTGTGCTACGCAAGAGCACATCAGTGTTCGGCGCACCTGCCTTCCGGGACCTTGATAAAATTGTTGAACTTGTGCGCAGCATTTTGTGATGTCAACTTGTTGTGCCCTATTGCAGAGAACCTGACAGGTCAGTGCAGACGGGTCTGCAGAACAGCAGAAAGTTGTCCCTGATTTTTGTGAGCCTGGGTGCTAATCTCCTCAATTACCTGTCAAATTGGTCCCGACTCAGGCAGAAGTACACCTCTAAACTGTTGGGGTACAGACGCAGCTCCTGAATGGGCCTAAACTCACCCAATTTCTGCTGCTGTTTTAGGATTTCATGGACGCACACCATCTTTTTGGCGCAGCTCGTTTTTTTCTCCTCATCAGCAGAATCCACTGCTTTACTACACCTGTTAGAATATTATCACATTTCCAACTTAATTAAAAAAATACTGAATTCAACAAGTATTGATTTTCAAATAATCCATAATATCTCTATCTATCTCTATCTGTATCTAAAAATACATAATCTATAACTCTAAAATTTTACTTACCCAAGATGTTTTGTGTTATTTGACACAGCATTAAGTCACTTCAACTCTGTCTTACATGCACACACTCCAATACACACACAGTCTCTCACACACACAATGGCAATGGGTTTTATGTTGTGTCTCAGAGTCTTGTATATGTCATATATCTTTTCTGTTACCATGCTGCATTGGGCAGTAAAAAATGTAAGTAAAAACATTTAAAGCCTTTGGAACCACACAGTTTCAACAGGTTTAGGTGACTGTTTATGATAACACACAATCTGTGTGTTCATGTCTCTCGTACAATCTGTGTAGGAGTGACACATATGCAATGTGTGCACATGTGCACTGATCACTATACACACACACACACACACACACACACACTCACACATATATGTGTAATTTTATAACGATTAATATCCAGGCCCGGCACATGCACTTCTGCCACTCCAGACAGCAAACAATTTTGCTACCTCCTCAGATATCGGCATATACTTAGTGGTTCATCTTTTTTAAAAGAGCCGCTTAGATCTGAGCACCCCAGGTGCAGCGTGATTCACGGCATCCTCTGCAACCCCTGTCAAAGTGCTGCTCCAGGCAATTGCCTAGTTTGTCTATATGTATGCAATGGATTTGTTAACAGCTGAAGGGCTGTGCAGACCGTGCCTAAGCATACTACAGTAGCATACAGTAGAAGAACATAATGAAGGAGGTAGATAGAGGGCAGAGTGCATTGATTGCAAGTGTCTACTTGTGCTGGCTTAAATTGCATACTTGAGTTTTAAATATTTATTTTAATGTGATAAAAAAAAACTAACTAAAATTAAAATGGCCGGTAATAATACAGTATAATTACATTTTTATGAGTCTGTCTGTCAAAATGACAGACAATGATTAAGTCAGAGCAGTCAAAAGTTTGGACATACATAGGAAGCAGATTTTATTTCATCTTCTTGATCACAAATACAATGTAGGTATTGTTGCTGAAGCTGCTCAAGCCAGGTGGATAACACATGCACATATTAAGACAGACAGAAACAGATATGTTATTATTAACCTTCTAAAAACTTCTAAAATGTAATTTCAGAAATAACACTAACTAAATATGGATAATGCAGCAGAAGCAAACTTATGTCTGATTTAGATCAAAACAACCACCTTGTGTTACAATAAGGCTGAATTAACATGTACAACAAAATCAGCTGATCATTTCTTTGATGTATTAGAGCATAGACTATCATGCAGCTCTGTTATAGCTCATAAAATAGGACTGACACTTAGACTAAAAATTCTAATATCTACATATGGCTGCATAAGCCAAATCTATTTTGACTTAACCACAACAACTACAATGGCTATGGTAAAGTTAGAATTTAAGCTGGACAATACTGCTGTTACTATGAGGTAATTAATGTTATTTAGCTAATTATGATTTATGATTAAACCACAGAAAATGAAGCTATGCAACACTATTCAGCTAAATGAACTCAGAGTATCTCCATGTTGTCATCTGCCAACAGCTAATTTTTTAAAACTTGCCCAGTGCGAACTGGATTGGACTGATTGAAGTGTTGTTTTAATATGATAATATTTGATGTATATTTCATCTAAGAAGATGAGCACAAACAGTAAAAATTAACCATCTGTGGAGGGACACATTGTTTGGTTGCTGTTGTTTTTTCACCATGATCACATTTTTGTATATCTCACTCCCTCCCCCTCTCACACTGACTGACCAGCCTCTGACGTAGTATCACTGTCTGTTACTCCCAAAGGCAGCAGGTGAGGGAGACGTGTGTGGAAGCTGCTCTGCTGGAATTGTGTGTAGTGGTTACTGTGACAGCCAACCAATAAAGCTAACACAAGCAAATATTAACAGCTGACGTTTAGTTTTAACAATAATGGAAACATATTGAACGTAAACGCTGTAAATAGAGAATACAAAAGCATTGCATAGATGTTGGACAAGGAGTTTTTGGTTGTGAGTTTAGGCTCACAAACTTAGGAACTACACTTTTACAGAGACGCTGAAATGATTGTTGTTGAGCTAAGCGTTAGTGGTGTTGTGAAGATGAATGACGTGGCTCTACAGTGGCTCTCAAGCCTGTGGGAAAGCAAACCGGTTCTTACACGGTTCTTAAGTTAACTCCTTGGAGTAAATGAGCACCAAGTAAAGGGGTAAATGAGAACTCGAACACAGTTATATTCTTGTGGTTGAATTTGATGCTATAAACCACGATAAACAAAAATGCTTGAAATTTTGAAACATGAAAATAAGGGTCACCTAGCAAGACAGAGGACAAAAGTGCAGGGGGTCTATGTGTGCATGTGCCTGGGCACTGTCAATACTGTCAAAGATTACTGTAGCCTGAAACAGCTGTTTTTTAAAGGAATATTTACAACCCTAATTTCAAAAAGTTGGACCGCAGTGTAAATTTAATAGAATGCAGTGATTTGCGAGTCTCATAACCTACATTTTATTCACAATAGAACATAGAAAACAAGCTCCCTTTCCTTCTCAGTCCAGCTCCCATGGTTTCCGATTGTCAAATCTTAATTCTTCGGACCACAGAACAGTTTTCAACTTTCCACAAACCATTTTAAATAAGTTTTGGTCCAGAGAAGACATTGTTTCTGGATCACGTTCATATATGGTTTGTTCATGTGGCCTTAGGTTGTATGTTTGGATGGCACAGTGAAGTGTGTTCACAGACAGCAGTTTTGGGGCTCAGTATTCCTCAGTCTAGTGCAGCACACTATTCTCATGAGAGGGTTCGCCCAAATGAACAAAGAACCATCTGTTACACAGCTAGTTATCAGAAATGATCACAGACTATGCACTCCCTTTCCCACCATCTCAGTGTTCCCTTTCCCACTGTCGGTGTTCTAGGTCAGGAGCAAACTACTCAAAACAGCAGAATAAATGAACAGCCTGACTTGAAGAGAAAAACACATGAAGGATAGATGAGCTCTTAGCAGACTGTCACTAGAATATTAATAGAAAATATTGTAAAAACAATCATTTTAATAACATCCACCACAGAATCATGCCTGTTTTTGATGCAATACCATTGTAGTGACCAAAGGCCACAGGCATCCATTTTTTCCTTTTGACCTTATGCACAGGGATTTCTCTACATTCTCGAATTGTTTTGTTGTAATTAGACGTTGTAGATAATATATTCAAAGTCTAACCTGTTACCAATTAACCTATTCAGTTACAAAATGTTCCTCCAGCTCTTTGTTAGTACCACATACTTTTCCACCCTTGTGTTGGCTCTGTCCTACTTTTTTTGAGACATATTGCTGCCAACAATTTAAAAATTACCATAATTTTTCTTAAAATGGTATAACATAAAATGTTTGATAGTTTTTTGTGTTCTACTCTGATTGAAATATGTGTTTGTGAAAATAGCAAATCATTGCATTTTGTCTCGGCAATAGGGGTTGCACATACAGAGGCCTTTAGTCAGCATGCATCAGCCAGCCCAATCCACTATGGACCAAATTAGTTTTTAAATACTGTAAATCATATTCAGCATTACAGTACAAGAACCTTTACATACCCACACTGTGTGGTAAAACAAATTACTACTGCATGAGGAAAAACATTTTTTGGAGATCGCCCACTCTCTCTCTTTCTAATGGCAATATGATAAATTATTTTGATGCTTGTAATGAGCTGATTTCCTTTAGTTACAGTAATGTAGAGATATTTGGTTTTGTCTCTGGTTTGTTTTAATGATCTGTAACGCCATTTAATTTTTTTCTTTTACATTACATTTTGTCCTACTTTTTAAAAAATCTAGCCAGTGCATTAATGAATCATGCATACTTTCTTTTTCGTTGGATGGTGATCTTTCCATATTGTAGGTTGTGCTGTTTTACCTTAAGACTTTTCTCCAAATGTCTTGTTCTATTTTTAAGCCTCCTTCTGCTGTAGCTCTCTACCATTTTCTTATTTTCTTTCATCCTCATAGTCTCTCATCACCACTCTCTCCACCACTTTCCTTCTCTTCTCTCCATCTTCCTCTCTCATTCACACACTGGGATGTCTTCCAGGCAGATTGTATGTGGTGCTATCTATGGCTCTAATTCACCCTGACAGGACATTCATCATTAGTCACAGCCTTTAATGCTGCATGGCTGTTAGAGATTTTGTTTCTCTTTAAGAACTATGATGTTGGCCATATATATATCCATTAGGGAAAAAAAAAAAAAAAGCTTTTTTTTGGGACTCTCCTCAAATACCGCATCCCTCCAGAAAGTGCAACATATTGCGACACTCACCTGTTGAACTCTGCTGCGAAAACAACATCTGAATTGGGGGATTGGATCAATAATCATTTATTCATAAGGAGCCATAGAATTCAGACAAATTTGACATTGGAGCAAACACCTCAGAAAAATTCATAAATAAACAAAAAACCTTTACACATATGTAGTGAATTTGGCTGATTTCAAATTTAACAATTTTCCGAAGAGTCCATCAATGGAAATTAAATCCATCAAATATAGGTCAAACAAGTGTTTGCTCTCACTGCTGTGGATCACTGGCTGTACTCGCTCGTCAGGCCTGTTTGTCTCCACCATTCATCCTCCCTACTGATTATTCACTTTAGGATGCTTGCACTTCCACGCCTAATTAATTCACACAGCATATTCTCCTGCCAATTTCTCCTGTGTCGGTTGCACGCACAGAGGCACATGGACACAGAATTGAAAAAGACTATGCACATCTGTTTTAAACACATGGATAAATCTGGATTGCATATATACTGAAGATACAGACAACTGCCAGACTTTTTTCCTCATTCATGTAAGGGTAGGAAAACTACTGTAAATACTGCACACTCTCACTCAAGAGAACACACATAGTGAATGTTTGAGCGTACTTCTCAAGTGTGAGTAGAGTGTTTGACCAGGGTCACTCAGTGTCATCCTTACATCTCTTCTACTATTAATTACCAGTAAGAAATTCTTTTTTTCATCATACCTTTCATCACTCCACCACTGAGCAGACACTGTTGACACATGACATTAGTTTTTTTTGTAAGATTGAATCAGGGATAATCTTACTTTTGGCCATTTTAATATTTCCTCTAGAATACTGCTGTCAGTTTATTTAGTTCATCAACTCTCTTTGCCCCCCAAGTTTCTTGGTGCCTCAGTATCATTGCAAGCTTCTGTAGTATTCTCAATGTGTTTGTCTCCTTCACTGGAAGTTGTTGTGCATCTCCCTGTCAACTGTAGCTTTGTAGTTTAGATTTAGCCTTGGTTTGGCCTTTTCCCCTGCCCCTCTCATCATTCTAACTCTGTGCTGTCTCATTTGTAGGGGGGAAGGAAAGAAGAGAACATAAAAGGAGGAGTAAGAGGAAAGAAAAAAGGACCAAGGTGAGACAGATAAGAGTAGGACAATAATACAATAATGTTGATGCACTAATTAAACAGTTCATGTCTCTTGCATACACACACACACTCTCTCTCTCTCTTCATAGTTTTGCTTAATGATTCTGTGCAATCTCTGCTCTGATCCCATGACAGTTAATGAGATTAACCTTGAGACGCACAGAGATGGAGCAGACTACAGAAAACTCTCCCTCTCTCTCTCTCTCTCTCTCTCATACACACACACACGCACACATAAATATATGCATTTACTATAGAGAGCCAAAGTTAAAGTGGAAAATACTTCTTCAAAAGTTTGAAAACCTTATTCAAAATCCTTATAACTAAAAGTACAGCCATGGACCAGAACCCTCTCAGTAGTATATCATTGTGTGAGCTTTGATGTTTGTGGGCTGAATATCGTACTGTAGCTTGAGAAAAAAAACAGGTCCAATGGTGAGTCAGTTAGTTAGAGAGGACTAATAGTATAGATGTTTTGAGACAGCAGACATTACAAATTCAAAATTGAAATTTGAGCGGTATCAGTCTCAGTGAAGTTCCATGCTGCAACACTTTTTTGTATATACTTACCTTTGACTGTCATTTTGCAGTTTGGGTAAAGCTTCTAATTTAGTTTTTTTTGAAACAGAGGAAAAGTGTATTTGGATGATCATTTTGAAGACTGCAATCGTTGATTCAGTTGAATTGTGCTGTGTTTGTATCAGTGAAGCCAGACTAAGACACACCTCTCTGTATAACAATGAGATTCAGCTGCATCTTTCACATTGATCAATGATTTAAAACAGAACACAAAATTTTCACTTTAATGTAGCAGGGTATATTATAGGACCGCTGATATAGACTGACTTAATTTAGGCTAATATGCTGATAACTGAGTGAAAATGTAATAACTTATTTCTATCAGAGAAGTAGCAGCAGCTCCCTTAAATTAAATGTAAAATACTAATCAAATAATAGTCCTGACATAAAGCACATATTGAAGTGGCAGGTAGTTCATTCCTGGCATAAGGAGGGGTTGGTTTGGAAGTGTAGTGACTACTGCCTCTGTCAGAGCAGTCCACCAGAACCTGTTAAGCTTTAAGACAGCTAGCAAATTAAGCTGAACAATTGCATTGCATAGAATACATAGTGGTACACTCAATTTGATCTTCAAGCTTTTATAGTATTCAGCAATTAACAGTTTTCCTGCAAGTTTACACTTGCTTGCTCTCTCTCGCAGTTGCACACAGTGAAACAGTTTTTCCATATTTGCACACTTATATATCTATTTACATCTACAAGAGAAATCGTCACACTGTCGAGCTCTACAGTAAAATAAAAGTCAGGTTTTATTTATGTTGTGTTTTCATGCACAACAGCAGTTCAAAAAATGTGAAGCAATTCAAAATGTTTCACATCACCATAAGAATGCTTGACATCAATTAAAATCACAAAACTTATGAGTAAATCCTGCCTCACACCACTCAGTTACAACACCTCTCCTGTTGATGCATAAAGCACAATTTATCCCATAGGTAAGGAAATAATTATACATTAGGAGGTGCATATGGATATATAAACACACATGTACATATCCATACCTATGTATACACGTGGATCCATTTATCGGACACGCCACTAAGCGGCCAGTAAATGAATGTAGGTAATCGTCAAGTTTTTTTTTTTAATGGCAGGCTAAAGAGGTGGGTTTAAGTTGGCATTTGAAAATGTTGACATTATTACTAGCTCTCACATCCTCAGGCAGGGAGCTCCAGTGTTTCAGAACATAAACACTAAAAGCTCACCATGTGTTTTTGTCCTGCACTTTGGAACAGGGATTAACTCTGTACCAGAAGATCTGTGAAAACATCCTGCCTCATACAGCAAAATCAGGCTTGACAGACAGGCCAGTGCAAGACCATGGAGTGCTTTAAAACAAGTAACAAGTATTTTAGAATTGGTGTAACGTTCTTTATCCTTCTGGTCTCTAGCAGCAGGGTTCCAGATCAACTGTAATTGATTTCTAATGTTACTGGGCAGACCAGAAAGAAGCAGTGCAGTAGTCCAGCCTACTGGATATGAAGGTGTGCATTAGTCTCTCTGTGAGGGTTAAGGGTTGAAGATAATTCCTGTGGAGGACAAGCTCCCTTGCAGGCGAGTTTGCCTATTTGAAACAGTACTGTTGCTGTTGTTCATAGTCATGTGAGCTCTCCTCTCATCCACACAATTACCTTCTAACAATACACTCAGCCTGGCCTGTTTTCTTTTACTGCAAAAGCCTACTTTTGTGCTGCTGTAGACCAGAGCAGAGCCAAATGAGACAGCATGGACATGTCGGCCTTGTATCAGGGAGATATATCACACTTAGTACTATAACAATTCAGCTACTAGTGTTTTCCCTAAGAACACTGCTTTTAAGACCTGTATACACTGTCTGATAATATGATAATGGATGGTCTAAATCCTACATCATGCATTCATGTGCACCCAGGTGCAAAATAAATCTGAGTTCATGAAAATACCCAAAGGGGACTGCCACTCAGACTGGCACTGTCAGTTAAAACAGATGAAGCCTTGAAGCAGCTTTTTATCAAGTCAAGAGTGGTGGTGACTACCAAGAAGGGTGCAAACTGCCTATAAACAGTGTGTGTACTAGATCATCACATTTACTGGGATTACTGGGCTCTACATCCTGCATGGCTGTGTCGAACTATATTACTGAGTTACGAACAGCAATAAACTGAAAGTTTGCTACGTGGGGCATGTTATCCAACTGCTTCTACCTGAGATGGAGCCTGCTGTCATATCCTCTCTGTAATGGATTTTTATACTGGATAGTCTGAAAGTCATAGGATAGACAAAATGACATAATAAAGTAAGTTTGAATGAGAGGATTTTTTAAATACATCCTGGTTGAAAGAAGGAATAAAATTTATAGTCGTGTGGGAGCCAGATACAGAGCAGCACCAGAATGCCACATTTATGAGTGCAATGAGTTAACTTGGTCACATAAGCAGAGACAGTGCTTTAAAGGTAATTTGATTTTTGAAATAGACACAAAATGGAAGATAACGCACAGTGGAATGGAACTAGATTATTTGGGTCAATCATTTTGCTTAACTACATGTTGTCAGCAGAAGAAGTCTCATTGTGCTGTAGGAGGAAGAAAGAAAGAAAGAGCAAACAGAAGGATAGAAGACAGTAGTTTGAAATCTAATCAAACCAAGGACACTTTGCTGATTGCCTCTTCAAAAACAAGAGGGAGAAAATTGGTTTTGTTTGTTTCTGACATGGAGGTAAGAGACAGTTGATACCAAAAATGGTTAAAATGTTGCTGGTGAGACATGAAAGGAGCTTGAAGTGAAATAACTTAATTACTTGATCACAGACCACGATGGGGGGCAGTGAATGGGTAATCTGTGCCGTCAGTCCTATTCTCTTCTCTCGCCTCTTCCTCCAGTCCATTCCCTCCCTCCAACAATTCTAGGGTATTTCTAAATCCATCCCTCCGCCTTCCTCTCTGCCTTTAACTTTTTCTGTCACTTCCGTATTCTTCCAAAGATGCTAAAGGCCCAGAAAAGGGATAGTCACCACTTACTGTAATGGGTTTACTTCTAAGACACAATGACCACTAATGTAGGCGTAGGCTGTGCCCTACTTACTGCATTAGACACACCACATAGGCTAAAATAAGCTTTGCCTTTGTGGGTTTATTTTACCTTTTTAGGCACACATGTCAAAGAAACTGAATAGGATGAAGATGATAACATATCTCCTCTTCCAGGCCAACATTTATTTACTAACAGATCAGTCACCTTGGTTATCTGCAGTTCTTTCTATAGAATTTAAAGGACTTGTTAGAGAGATAAGGCACTGTAGACAAAGTATGATCAATAAAAGCTTACTGGGAGATACTCTGCTTGCCCAGCTATTCAAATGTCAGGTGTATGAGTGAGTGTATTGCAGGCTTGAGAGTCAACAGCAATGCAATGAAGAGGAGATTGATAGCCTCTTGAGTACACCATGTTCAGCCAATTGCGACAATCCCAGAAACAACATCGGCTGCATTAGTGACGACAACACCAGCAAAAGGACGTTGTCTGCTATGGTGCAAGTGCGGCGCCAGCTAATTAAAACATAAGTAAATCAGAGCTTAATGAGTTGTAATTGTAGATAATTGCAGAGTTGTTGATGTATCATGTCTAATTGGCTTGCATTGCTGAGATAATGAGAAAAGTTTGATTACTTTATGCTAAACGTGTTAGCGAGGTAGCAGGTGTTGTTTCAAGGAGGTGTCACAAGCAATCCCTTATCTCACATCTCAATCTCGTCACTCAACCTCTACAGAGAAAAAGAGAGAGTGGTCCTTTCCCTGCTGCGTATCCCAAGTCTCTAATTATACACAAGAGCTAATAGAACCTTCTTTGTTTCTATTTTACTATGTTATTTAGATCATGAGAGTTTCATTTCATTTATAATCCTTTCTATATGCCACCTGTTAGAAAGTGGTTATTGTTGATTGTTTGTTTATGACACAAGTTGATATATTGGTTTTGAGTATTTTAAATGTCAAGCGGTATTCTACAACAAAGTCAGCTTCTCAAACAGGATCAAGCTACTTTTTGAATGTGTTCCTTTTGTCCATATTGATTTTATTTCCGCGAATTAAAAAATCAAGTTGCCACTTTCTTCTTTTCACTTTTGATCCCTGCCATTGTCTCAAAGAAAATCCCAAATTAATTATCTTCTAATCTTATCTATATGCTTGAATGCTGTGCTTTAGAAGAATTGTTTTTATATTCTAAATCTGTTGTGTTATATCTACTCTGAGTTTTGTTACTTAAAAATGCTATCGTCCTTAAGCCCTCTGATTGAATTCACTCTCTATCTGTTCATCACGTCTGCTAGCCGTCAAAAGCAGTTAGGACACATTTAAGCTTCAATATTCACATTGATCGGCACAAAGCTGAGGAACAACAAGAAAACTAACACACATATAATGAATGAAAATAAAATGAAAAGAGTGAAAATAGAAATACATACCTACAATAGAAAAAGTCACTAAAACCTTAATGGTATAAATTGATCTTTAGAATGTTTGTGTGAGTGTGTGTTTGTTTGTGTGTCCTGAAGGAAATCATGTCAACGTGTTTAGTCATGCAAGTGATTGGAATTAAAGTCAGATTACGTCCTCAGGATACAAAACCTGTCAGGTTTCCTGACCTGTATCTGTTTATGTGTGTGCATGTGCGTGCGTGTTAACACTGACAGCTCTGACAAACAGGAAGCAAACAATGGATTAGTTTACAAAAAGAGTTTAAGGAAGAAAATATTTTTTCTTCAACATGTCACAAAATAACAAATGTACAAGTAGTTGCTGTAAGTATTGCTTTATGTATAATAACCCACACTGTCACATACAAAGAGACTGAGGTAGCTAATAATAAATAATGGTGTATAACATGAGTAACTGTAGTGTAGGGACATAGGCAGAGAGACATTTTACATTAACACTGAAGTACTCTGTTTGTTACTGTCCCTTTGTGCTATTTGCTTCATGCTTGTCTTCCTCCCATCTGTGTCTCTTGTAGCCTGAGGTCAGACCTACAAGTGTGTGCACACCCACACACGTGCAGCATCAGTGAAGCACACCCTGTGGCCCACTCATTTACCACCTGCCCCAATATCCATATCTCCTAACTTGCTAAGCTGTTGTATATGATTTTTAATAGGAGAACCAGCAGATCCTTCATCAGCATTAACAAGATTGGAGGTGATATTGTGTCCCAGGCAAACTGATCTTATTGCTGATAATGCTGATTATCAGTCTTCTCTGGAGCCTTTAGGAGAAATATGTGGGCCCTGGAAGAAAGGCTTATATCAAAGTCTTTCTACACCACTGATAACACCTACATGAAGTCTGATTCTGTGATTGATCAATATGTGCAGAGATAAGATTTAAAAAAAGTATAAACTGTAAAAAGGGTGATTTTAGAGATAGCAGAAGCAATCATGATTACCATTAATATGCAATGCTAATAGAAAGTTTTTAAAATGTATAGAATCTTGGGAAGGCAGTGTTTCCCCCTTAATGTGTGATGCAAAGCATTTGCAATCTCAGATTACCTTGAAACTTTCAGTGGCTTGTATCTAATAATATAAAGCTGATTAGGTTGCTATGCTGCAGCATCTTTTTCTCCTTTGTGTCTTGTCCCTTACTGCAGGGATCATGAAACCAATACAGTCTAGCAAAAATAGCATGGCGGAGTGGGGGATGTAAATGATGGCAAAGGAAACAAAGCAGCACAACAAATGGGAGTTAAGGACAAGAGAAAGACTGATTGAACTGGAGCAAGCTTCACGGAGAGCCACAGAATGGCAAACATTCAGTTTTATTTTTTCCTCTTCCCCTCCTTTGCTATCATTCCCTCCTTCTCCCCTCTTTTGCCTCCCTGCTTGGTTGGGTAATTGGATTTCATTGGTGAGCCAGGGGTCGGCTCTCTTAGAACTTTCTGGAAGGTCAGGGGTGGCAGGGCAACACTGTGTCACAGCTAATCTGTCCCCGGACTGTTCTGGCACTGTGTATGTGCATGTGTATGTGCATGTGTATGTGTGTGTGACAGAGAGAGAACCTCTATGATTTTGTGTGAACATGTGTGTTGGGTAAGGGTCATACTCATTGTGCAGTCTCAGTATTGGTGGATGGCAAAAGGGAGGAAGCAGGAGGGGAGGGACAAAACAGATATTCTACCTCAGTCATTTATTAGGAGGTGACCCTGAAGAGGCATCTCTCCTCAGACTGCAGGAGGCACTGAAGAGAAAGCTCACACACACTCTAACAAGCATTACCTGCACTTACTTAAGATATTTCCAGTTAACAGAAAATACTCACGGCCACTTAGAGGTTACCTACAACCAGGTGCCCTTCAAAGGATAAAACCTGGCTTTATTCAGAATTTACTCAAAGTAGAAATTTTATTTTAGTCATAAGCAAACTAGACCACCGACCTTCTACTCAACACTGGCTTCTCATCCTTTGTGCTACTACAGCAATGACCTTGAACAGCCACAGTTTGCATGACAGTTGCATACTTAGTTGGGTCATGGTACATCACAAGGGGCAGTTGGTTATGACAGGATGACAAAACCTACATGACTCCCTGGTATAAGCTTTTAGCAATGTAGGTGTTATGGGAGAATTTGTGTGGAGACATATGGCGTAACATCAGTTAATCTGTTAAGGGCACACACAGGGGAGATGTTACTGTGGAATGTGTGAAAAGCATCTCGGCACTGTGCAGGGTTCTGCAGACATTCACCGTGATGGCAGGAGTGCAGCTCAGAACAGAAATGTCTCAAAGACTTGGGGATACTGTGTCTCACAAGTTTTAGTACTTGATGTACTTACAAGTCGCAGTGTGGTTGTGATCGCTGTTCTTGTTTTGTACAATTTTGACATTATTATCGGCTTTGTGTACAAAATCTGCAAGGCCCTGCCTTGTGGTAACTTTGACAGAATGCATTATCTACCCAATTCCAAAGGAGGTTTGATTGTTACACCGCTGCTGCAGATTTGTTTTGGTGTGTGCATGTGTGTGTGTGCGTGTCTCATTAGAAACTGAGAGGAATATTTAGGAAGGCCTGAGAGATTTATCATACTAATGAACACTATCCAGAGGGGAAGAGGCACCATTTTGGGATAGGGAGGGAGATAGTAAGAGAGCTGCAATAGAAAAGAGGGGAAAGTGACAGAAAATATCAGAAGAGAGAGAATGAGCAGAGTAGAGGAAAAAGGCTTAAGTGTTTACTTATGCGCAGTCAAACCAGGATGAACCTCAAGAGCAAGCACTGTCACCTGCATTAACTTTGTCCATTTATGTTATTCTTTGATGTCAAAACATCCTGTCGACTTGTCATTAGACTACATTATATTTTCCTAGATACTAGACACGGTTGCCTTGTGTAAACTTAGAGAAACACAGGCAGAAGGAAAGAGATTCAATGCACAAGTTCCATACCATTATTGCACATGATGTTAGGATTCTCGGCACAGCTGAATGGATGGATCAGTAGGCTACACACTTAGTAGACACAAACATATGTTGCTCATCCAACAAGGAGACATGAACGTAATGTTTCTGTTGTGAATATTAAAGCAAGAAGTGGATAAAGATGATACGTTGTTGAGAGAGTCACTGAGTCTGCTTTATTCTGACTGATTGCTTTGTGGCTAGATTGCTCACAGATGTGGGAGCTTTTGCGCATTGTGCAATAAAATGAAGAATTGTTCATGCCCCAGTGAAAGACTGTGGACATGTGTTCACCCAGAATAAGCTCCATACAATATAAGCATGCATGCACTCATTGTTTGTCACACTGAAGGGCTTTTGTGCTCATCACAAAATGAGTTAAAGAAAAGAGCACGGGGAAGGCTGAGAAAGATGACTGCCTCTAAAAAATAAAATAAGGGAATGAAGTAGACACAGGGCATCTTGGGACAGGAAGCTGAGATATGAGACAACTTATTGCTGGCCTTGCTCTAACTCTAGTTTCTGTTTTGGTGGATTCTGACTGTGAGTCATTATACAAAAAGAATTCTTTTATTAGAAGTGGGTGAGTGGCCTGGTGTTTACTGAGATGAAGTTCAGCCAAGCACTGAAGCACTGAAGCCAGCAAGGTGCCCATATTTGGAGTACAACCATGCTACTATATACAACATGTACCATCAAATTACAAGTGTGGAGTATTTTGTAATATGACAAGCAGTCTTGAGATAAAGCATTACACATTTAACTGCCTTTAGTAACAGATCCACCACTTGACTCTACTCTTTCCTTTCTGAGAGGAAGGGCACGTTGGTTTGATAAAACAGTTTTTACATTTTCTTTGCGGTATTCAGCTAAAATAAAAAACATAGTCTGTTTTCAAAACCAACACACACGCACTTTCTGTAGCATTGTTACATTCCATGACAAGTATTATCCTACACTGTTTCCAAGGTCTACAGCGTAAAACTATTTTTAATTTACTTTTTTTGATTCTACTCTTCTCCTTTTCACGTTACGTATAATACACATGCATTACTGGGTATATTTAGATGTTTATACGATTAATTCCTCTCTGATGATGTTACCTGAACATTTTTTAAGTATTTGATTTTTTTGTTTTCTTTATTAACTGGTCCATCTAATTAAACATCCTTCCTTCATGGCCTTTTTTTTTTTTTTTTTTTTTACAGTCTCTTTTACAGTTCCCATCTAAAGCAGGTTTAATGCACCAATAAAGTAAGTCACCGCGCTATGCTGTATAAAAGGTGTCATGGGGGGGTTTCCTTTAAGGCACCATGAGAGTTAGGCAAGTTTGCCCCACCGTCTGTGAAAAAGACCTGAGTATAATTACTAAAACAAACTTTAAGTATGTTAGAGTTTTGTAAGGGTACATTTGACTTTGTTTGAGCAACAGGTTTAAATGATCATACCCTTACGAAAAAGAAGTATATTTAAGTATACTATTAGTATACTTCTTTTAAACTAAAAAGGATAAGTATTTTTTCAGTATACTTCTTATGTACTTATCAGGGGGAAACTAAAATGTGTGACAATTTAGTCCGAAGAAGTATTTAAATAATTCAAGTATACTTCAAGTTTAGTAAAATAAACGTTAAGACTATTTTTTTGTGAGGGTAACCCTATGCTGATTATTGGAGAGACTCTCAAAGGGCCGCTGCAATGTGCTAGTGGTTGGAGAAAGGCAGCAGCAGAAGGTGGTCAGTTCTCTGGTGACACAGCCTCGCGAGTCATGTATTTCTTTCTTCAACTCTAACAATACCCAGTAATTTCTCCCTTTTCCAGAGCTACATGTCATAGTGGTCTGAGAGTTTCTCCATTTCTCCTCCAGTTGAATCTGTGACCATAATCCTTAATGGTTACGCCCATATTCAATTTGCATCATATTTGATATTTGAGTTCAAGTCATGTCTTAAATGTACAAAACTGGTAATGACACCTCACGGTTTCTGCTTTGAAATGGTTCTCTTCATACCTCTCTGACAGAAAGTTCTGTGTCTCTATCAACAGTTATACCTCAACATTCTCCACTGTAAAATATGGTGTTCCTCAAGGATCAGTCCTGGGACCCATCCTGTTCTCTTTGTACATGCTTCCCCTCGGTCATATTATTCGCAGACATGCTGTTTCTTTTCACTGTTACGCTGACGACACACAGCTGTACCTGCCAATTGGAGTCTCAGACCGTGGAAAATTGAACTCCTTACATGATTGTCTAAGCGAAATCAGATGTTGGATGGCTCAAAATTTCTTACAACTTAACACCAGCAAAACAGAAATCTTGGTCATCGGTCCCCAACAACTGTCCAAACCCATTCTGCCATTCCTTGGTCCACTGTCTGAACATATCAAACCTGTTGCAAAAAATCTTGGCGTCTGGTTTGACAGCAATCTAAGTTTTGACAAACATGTCACTATGCTTGTACAGGCATGT
>OMLM01011809.1:0-19438 GCA_900302695.1 Helostoma temminkii | reverse complement strand
GCTGCATATTCTGCATTCTTTCCAATCAAATGTTCACTACAGATCTATCCTGTAGGGACCCTCAGTAAATTTAATACAGATCAACCTAATAGTGGCATCCCTGAAAGGTAGGATCCATCCTGAAAGGTCCGAACCAGCAAAGACAGCAGGACCGTCTTGAAAGGTCAGGACCAGCAAAGACAGTAGGACCGTCCTGAAAGGTCAGGACCAGCAAAGACAGCAGGACCGTCTTGAAAGGTCCGGACCAGCAAAGACAGTAGGACCGTCCTGAAAGGTCAGGACCAGCAAAGACAGTAGGACCGTCCTGAAAGGTCCGGACCAGCAAAGACAGTAGGACCGTCCTGAAAGGTCCGGACCAGCAAAGACAGTAGGACCGTCCTGAAAGGTCAGGACCAGCAAAGACAGTAGGACCGTCCTGAAAGGTCTGGACCACCAAAGACAGCCAGATCCATCCTCACTGGATCATAAATGCACAAAGTGTCACAGCATCCATCCAGTAGCTGTTCAGTACCGCAGCCAATCCAGGTATGTTGTAAAGGATCAGTATCTAGTCTGAGTCAGAGTCTGTCCCCATTTACACATTAAAATGCTTCTTGAGCAACTGGATCACAAGTGGACAGAGCAAAACCCAATGATGGACTGTGATCTGAACATTGGCCTGGGACACATTTTGACCACAAGTCTTCAAAGTGTGGATGCTAATGCATCCTGATGAAACACTAGCAGTCTGTTGGACACCTTGGGGATACACAATCATCCACAGATGATCCAAACGTTTCTAATTATCACAAACACTATATTAAAGTTACAGTTAAAAACGATAAAGGTTTACTGCAGGTACAGGGACACAGATCAGGGCTAAACGGTGGTCTACTGGTGGAAGCATCTGAAAACCAACTGGTTTAGCATTCATTTATCCATCTCTTTCTTTTACTCCAAGCTTCCCTACTTTTTCTCTCACTGCGCTCAAACCCTCACACACACACACACACACACACACACACACACACAGGCCCTTCTGTCCCTGTGCTCCCGTTTCTTTCATTCTTCCCTTCCTGCATCCCCTCCACCAGCTATTATCTCTCCTCTCCTTGTGTCTCTCTCTCTTCCATGTTATAGCAGAGATAAAGATGATTGTAGAGAACAAGACATACACTTCATGTACAACAGATTGAGGGAATTCCCAGTGGGCTCCGTCTATGAGTCTTCTTTTCCCCTTGTGGTTGGTCTTTAGTCTGCTTCAACACCCTGCAGGGACGATAACAGCTTTTTCTATCACGTTTGCCCCTGCAGTCGTCCGCCTGCCTGCGATAAAGATGATGTTTGATGTCGCTGTGATGAAATCGGTCTCTCAAGTAATCCCGGTTTGACATGTCCACAGAGCAGCCTTCATTCACTTCTCCCTGCCGATGTGTTCGTCTTAGTCAGAGATGAGTTTGCATGCCAGAGATCATTTTGTACAAGCAGCGTTGGAAATTAACATTCTGGCTCAGCTGCCAAGTGCTGGTGAAGTGCAAAAAAATTACCTCCTGAGAAAACTGTTTTTCCCTCCAGCCAAAATCATCGATGTGCTACATTTTTCATAGAAATGTCAACCACTTTTCAAACCTATTTCTGTCTATAAATGTGTTCTGTGTGAAATATTCTTTCAATTAAGAGACAAGAGGAGATTTATTCAACACTTGTTCCATTTATACAGTGGAACGAGTCTGTAAATCATAAAAATGAAAGCAGGTTCCCGCATTTGTTTCAAAGAGACAAACTGAAATGTCAGTGCCTGAATCAAAGATGTGTTTTTATGGCATTTCAGTTTTGTTGGGTGGTAATTTCACACTGTGAGGTCAAGCACTCACTGTTACTTTCAGATGAATAATATTTTATTCTACAGTAGACACTCTATGTTTCTGCCACACAATATTTTTCTTGTTTATCTTTGCAGTTTCCCATCTTTGGATTTTCTATGGAGAAGTTTTCTACATGTGACACATACAGTGCTGTGAAAAATATTAACCCCTTCCTGATTTGGTTTTGATGCATGTTTGTCACACTTTCACATCATCAACCTAATTTTAATATTACACAAATATAACCTGAGTAAAAACAAAATTCCAGTTTTTAAATGATGATTTAATTTATAAAGGGAAAAAAACCCAAACCTGCCTGTCCTGTTACATCTGGAGTAAAACTAACAGCATTTTATAAAAAGATCAAATCAACAGTCAGACATGGTGGTGGTAGTGTGATGGTCTGGGGCTTTGCAGCTTTAGGATTATGACTTGACATAACTGATGGAACCATGAATTCTGAGCTGTCCGACTATCAGTCTGTGACCTCAAGCTCAAGTGCACTTGAGTTCTGCAGCAGGACAATGATCTGAAACACACCTTAAATGTGACACTGGCTGTTTTTATGCTCAAAAACCCTCCAATGTGTCTGAATTCAAACAATTCTGCAGGAAGAGTGGGACAAAATGTGAAAGACTCACTGACAGTCATCACAATCACTTTGCAGTTGTTACTGGATGAAACAACCAGTTATTAGGTTTAGTTTGCCACACAGAGCCAGGCAGGTGTGGACAGCTTTTTTCCTTAAAAAATAAAATCATCATTAAAAATACATTTTGTATTTACTCAGTTATCTTTGTGTAATATTAAATTTGTTATAGGTAACTTTTATACATACTACTGTATATATGCAGCTATCCTATAGTAATTTTACATCACTAAGACAAACTGCACTATGTTGAGAGTCAAGATCTCTACACAACGTGAATAAATGATAAGAAAAAGCAAAAATTTTGGAGGTGAATTAAAAGCACCACAGATAATTACATTAGACAGTTTCACTGTTTGGTGGAGGAGATGAAGCTGTTAACTCCGTCTCTTTCTGACCCACTTCAGACTGTCTGTGGGGCAGTTTGAGGAGATGCTGGCTGTGCTGCTGAGGAAGCAGAGAAGGAATTTTAGGGAGCTGACTTATCCAGAACGAAGCTTCTTGGCGTTTCAGTGATTAGTCAGAAACGTCCTGTTGCCTGCGAAATGTTGTTAAAATCAAAAAATTAACGCTGCTTTTTTTGCACAGTGAAAAATGCTAATGTGGAATGACTCACTGACCAACTGACCAGTTACCAATTCGAGAAATACTATTGACACGTGACAAAATTGATCTGGGAATTCCAGCGTGTGAAGACATTCAGTGTTACACACAGTAACTTACACACACCTTATTATTGCACACAGCTTTTAATTTCAATTTGTTGTACAGTTTATCCTCTGTACCGTTTACCTTCTGATTCATCAGATTTAATTTCGATTTGTTCATTTGTTCTTTTCTTATGAACCTACACGGACTATCACACCTCAGTTCTCTTTCCTTTAATCTAATTTTATCTTTCCCTGTGATAGTATTACTAGTGATTCTTGAGTGGTTATGAATTTAACTGTAGGAAAGAGCCGGGAAATAGAATATTGTTCTAGAAACATAAAACAGAGGAAAGAGGGAGAGCAAACAGGGGCTGATAGCTACCGCAAAACTTTGAGTCATCTGTGTGAGGAATATTTGAAAGAAACTAAATAAATAGCCCAAACCTCGTCCAATAAAAGTGAACGTCAGACCAACAGTTTGAGCCTATTGAGGTTTCTCCTCAGGTGTTAACAGGTTAATAATTGAAAAAAAAAAGGAACAGGTTTTAAGCCGAGGTGAATGCGAGGCCTGTTTGTCCTTGCGTTGTCCTTCTGAAGCCGATACTAGAGTTAGTTTTTGTAGCGTCTGAGAACTTTGCTATCTCACTATCTTCTTTCTAATCTTTCAATTACTCTGTGTGTGTGGAGGGATTTTAGAGATAAAGACACGTTTGTGAGGGTGTGTAAGAGGCCAAACACACACACACACACACACACACACACTCCAAACAGTGATGATTTACTGGTCAGAAAATACTTAATGAGAATATACTGCAGTTTAACAAGACAAAATGAAAATTAATGCATGCATATATGAGTGTGCACAAAGCTCTACACCACATTAAAATAAATGTGAATGCATCCCGAGGACTCCTGAATATTTCCTGGGACAGTTCACACTGGAATAAGACTCACACATTCGCAGTAATGTGGTGTGGCAAATGTAGAGCTTCTCTGTCAAAGCTAATTCTCTTCTCTGCTAATCTCTGGAAGCAGATTCCTCTCCCCGCTCCATCACTACTTCTGTGTGTGTGTGTGTGTGTGTGTGTCTCTATCAACACATTAGTTATTCAAGCAGAGGGAATCTGGCATAAGTCGTTTGTCAAACATAGATAGAAGAAGGAGAAAAACCTACAAAGTGAAGTGTTTTTCCCTCCATTTTTCACCCGATGACTAAACAGTGTGCAGCTCAAAGATAGACGCTTGACAACTGAGGACGTCTTCACATTGGAAGCAGTTTCTTTACAAAATCGCTGTGTTTTATTTACCAAGTGAATAATAACTGAATGAATCGTTTGATATCTGTTGTTTATTATGAATATCTCAACATTAACCTGATTCACTCTGAATTATGCCACAATAATCACATTGTTGTTGTGTAGACGTGTTGTGGGCCACTACTATTAGCACCCCCAGTTCTGGAACCCGACTGAAGGAGAGTCACAGACACTACAATAATTCTAATGTCCTAATGCACTAAGTGTTAGTTTCAGCAGAGAAAACAAATCTAAAGACCCGTTCAGACTGAATTAATATTAATGGAAGGGAGGAATAAAAGATTTAGTTTGTTTTCTAGCACTAAAAATCATTGAGGATATTTTAGCCATAGGCAAATAACAGGAGCTGGGTCTGAAACACAAAATGACAACGCTGCAGGAAAAACATGTAACTTCCTGTGGTGGATCCCAGGTGACACTGGGATAGATGTTGACTATACCCTGGTCATTTCACTGCTGACACATAAACACCACTATCTTGGTGTTGCTGGCCCATCTTTAATTCTCGGCCTCTTCACACAACTAAAAAAGTCGCTGGAAAGGTACAAACACCCTGGTATAATCACGGTGATGACGTAAATATAACCTGCATGTCTGGAAATTGTCAATTTCAGAACAGTGGCAGATGAACCATGCTTATAACAATAAGTTCATGCTCTTGTTGCACATTTAACACATGGTTAAAGTAAGACTTGAGTCTGACAAGACGTTGGTGGAGAAGCAGCGAGATTGTCAATGGCTGCTACAATGTGCAGCTCAGGAGGAGGCAGATTAAACGTAACCGTAGTCAAGTCCAAATTAGTGGCAGTTAATCTCATAGACAATAGCAGCTTCAGTGCATGAGCTGAGCTGACTTATGGGAGTCCAAACCTTTCTCTAGCAGTCAAGCTGAGTTGGCTGAAGATGCTCACATAAAGGGGCATTTTCTGTGTTTTCTGTGTATAATGATTTAGAAATAGACTCAAGATGCAAAGTATCTCTGGACAAGAATTAAATTATAGTGTGACACGTAGTGAGTGTTCTGAAAAAACACTACGCACTTTATGAAAGTATCAATTTTCCCATGATAAATAAATCTAGTGCAAATGGGCCTGAAGAAAAATCTAGAAACATTTTAAAGCTCGCACCATCATGGTTGGCGTTGCCCAGTGTCCAGGGCTCGTCAGAGTCAAAGTGCGTGTCTCCTCCGATGCCGGCGCCGGGGAAGTAGGCATGGGCCAGGAATCCCCCCTCTCCATCAAACGGAGAACTGTCACCATGAAAACCGGAGGCAAAGAAGATCATGATGTCCGCCTCCTTACCCTCGTTCTTGATCTCTGAGTATGGCACCTCCTGAGCGGGACGAGATAAGATGCATCGTCGTGAAGGTAACTGTAAACAAGATGCTGCTTTATCGTGATAAATGTGAAGAGGCTAAAGCAGATTTATTATGTTGACTCCACTGATTGATGTGATAGATGCTTTAACATTATAAAGGCATAAATAAAGTCAGATAAGAAGCATCAGATGGGAATAAATCAGAGGCAGTGTAAAGGACACTGAGCGTCGTGCTAACGTAAACCTCCTGACCTGGAAGGAGAGCGGCGTGACAGTCTGCCACACGTTGAAGGCTTGTCGGATCGCTCTCTGCGTGTCCTTCTCTCCCACTTTAGGAGTGAAGTTAGATATGCTGCAGGGAAGCAAAGACACAGAGTTAGTTACAAAAGCCACAGAGGTCAGTGTACTTCATGAGACGTGCTGGTCGGCCTGTTAGACAGCTCAAAGACATTCTGATGTCACAGCTGGAGTGGAAACTGTCAACACATGTGAAGAGGTATAGCTTAGTGGACTCATTTTTCAATGCTTTCAACATATATTTTTTTCAATTTATAAATGTTTTATATCATATAAGGACATTTTATAGTGCACAATTGGTGGTGTCGTCGCCCCTTCACACTAGGGTTGGTGGTTGCAACCTGGCTGCTTCTATATGTCGACACATCCCTGGACAAGACACTGAACCCCCCAAAACCACCTTCACATTCGAAGCAGGCGTTTCTTTAAATTTCACCACATTTGACACATAAAGGTGGAGCCATCTTGTGCACTGGCACTAAAATGGCAGCTGGTTTAAAACTTATTTTGGCCCTGAACAATCAAAAAACACCAGTAAGGTGTAACACTGGGTTATAAGATCCGCAGACATAACTACAAGTTCAGTCTTTAAAGCTGGGTCGATTGTTCACATTAATATTTCTGACAGGTATGATACAAACTAGCATAACAAACACAATGAACATTATCAGCATGTTTAAAAGCTTGGCTCAAACCTCTCACTGTCATCTTTTCATTGTGATTTCAGCAAACGTGACAGTAATACAATGTTTAGTAGCTACAGTGTGAGGTAATGTTTACCATGTTCATTTAACTTTAATTCATTGAAAATCAATGGTTTAGATACTTAATTTGACCTACAGTGACCTGGATATACTGATACCGACCTATTAACTGGTTATTACTTTGATAATTACCATGATATTTCTTTGTAATTTTTCACGACATGTTGTTTTTAATGACACGTCATTACCGTAATATTACCCCACTATCAGCTTGTAATTACTGAGCGGTGAAGCACCAACACAAAACAAATGAATGTCGATGCCGATCACTGTTATATGTCAGCAAAATCATAGATGCAGCAAGAAAAAAAGGATTGAGAAGTTAGATGTACAAGAAACAAATTTTGTTGAAGAGCTGAACGACTGATGGGATGAAGGACCATAAATATCTTTTTGGATCGTCTCCAGCACAGTGAAACTTTCATAGTGATGGAAGCTAATTAAACTCACTGTGTAAAGGATGCCGAGGGACCAGTAAAGGTCAGTTCATACTTGACAAACCATGACATAAATTTCATCACCACTCCAGTCTGTGAAGGTCAGGAAGGACTCTATATGGATGTGCAGCCTAAAACCTTTTGACCACATGAACTGGCCAACCAGTGCCAGGATCAACCAGAGTGATTTGTCCCTGTTGCTAAAGGGTTGCCATCAGGCTTTGTGCGTGAAGCCTGAATAGAAATGTGTGTAAGTGTAGTGTGAGTACGGACCTGTGGGAGTGAACCAGCCTGAAGATGACCTCTGCTTTCTGTGTGGTGCTACCCTTCAGAGTGGCAAAGATCGTTCAGCGACCGAGCAACTTTTCTTTTTCCATTTAAAAAATCGCCGAACTGATCGTAGTGAACTGACCTTCCTCACGAAAAGCAATATGACAACTGACACTTAGCCCCACAAACCAAACAGACTCAAACTGGTTTTGAACTCAGTGATTTTTAGTGTGTAGGCCTCTGGTTCCATTACTTTAGACCATAATCAGAAGCTTAAGCAATTTCACTTTCAGCTTTTTTAATCCATTTTAGTGATAATAAATGTATAATGACCCATCTCTGTATTACTTAGAAAAATCAATGAATGAGTATCAGGGTGAGCCAGCACTTAAGGTTTGATGGAAACTGTAGCAGCAGCAGCACTGTTAAACCTTTTTCCCTTCACAGGCTGATGCATGTACGGCTATAAGAGACAAATGAGGCAGAAAGGTCATTATAGAGTAATTGCAGGAGAAGAGACGTGCCATCCATATCTATTTTATTGTGAGACAGGGGATGGTATATCATTACATGTTTTATCAGTCAAGAAGGAGGAAAAAAAAACCTTTAAACCATTGGTGTCACTTTCTAAAGTCCATACTGCAGAATAGAGGAGGGAGGTATGAAAACGGAGGGAGTGTTAGAGGACAGATGGAGTGACTGACAGAGAGGGGGATGGAAAAGAAAAGATACGACAAGAAAGCGAGATGCAGGAAAACAGCAGCAGGGTAACAAAGAAACTACAACAATCTGTCACTTAACAGGGGGCAGACGCTTTGTTCCCATCAAAAAATACATTATAAGATAAACACGAGCACATTACACAAACGCAGTCGGATATATCGGATATGAGAACACTACAGTATGGTGATGCATCATTAATCTGTGTGGTAGTGACATGGAAATGTTTCTTATGTTTTCTACAGTTTACGAGAGGTTGGACTCTGTGTCATGCTGGGAATAGAAATGATGGAGTGCATATAATATATGCGTATATATATATGTGTGTGTTCTGAAAGGCCACCTGAAGCTTTCTTAGATTTTAAGTGTGACTGTAAACACAAAGAGTTTGTTGTGGAGTCAGAGGGAATCACTTTAAAGTGATGCAGTGTGTTTGGACAGACTCTGTGCTGCCTCAGCTAATCCTGAACAGTCGCACTGACTTTTCATGTCTTTTCATTTCACTCTTCTGGCAGGTTGTTCGCCGAACGTTGTGCAGAGAATAGCAATAGAAACAAATCATGGTGCATTACATAAGGCATAGTTTGAACACATGTGAGACGCAAACACATTTTCTATTAAATTATTATATTATTTATAAAGAAATTATTCATAAAACCTTCCACTACAAAGCCCAGTAGTTTGTGAGAGTGTGTGTGTGTGTGTGTGCGTGTGTGTGTGTGTGTGTGTGTGTCAGGCAGACAACTAGGTAGCAGTTTCAGTAAAACTCATTTCAGTAAATGGTGTGGAATATTACAGTGGTGAAACTGGCCAAATGACCTGTGGCCAAAACCCACAGATGGTGTACTGTGTCACACACATATATGCGCGCACACACACCCACACACACACACACACACACACACACACCTCGCACTTCAGCTGGATATGCAGACAGCAGCAGGCATGTACACACAGTGTAGAAAATAAAAAAATAAATAAATAAAATAAAAAAGCAAAACGACGAGTGAAAGCTTCATCGCAGCTGTTTGTAAAATGGTGTAAGGTGGACAGGAAGGTGTTAGGAAGTAGAAACTGTCTTCTCCTGATTTTCATTTTGTAGATTTCATCTATCGAATAGTTGTTGTTCAAAAGTCCAAAGTCAGCAGGATCCATCCTCTGAATGTCTGTTACTAACTTTGTGACAATCCATCTGATAATTACTGGGATATTTCAGTGTGGACCAACATTACCTCTCTGACAGCCAGCATGATATTCCAGCTCCTACACACACACACACACACACACACACACACACACACACACGATCCACTGAGGACCTCCAGTTTGTCAGAACAGCTACAGATGCAGATGTTTCTGATTGTGTTTCTGCTTCTTGTCTTCTTTCCTCTCAAACCAAAGTGCTTCGTTGGCAGGAAAGTTGAGAACAATCTTGCCGAAGCATCAACATGAAAGTTAAAATCTTTCTTGTGACTGCTTTGCCTCAGCATCTTGTTGTTTCTTTCACTCGTCTTTCTCACAGTTTTTGCCTGCCCAGAGGTATCAATTGAAGTTTTCTGCAAGAGATACGCAGTTGCATAATCCTGCAGCTCCAGCATCTCACAGCAGGCGATAATTTACAGTTGCCAGCAGCCCTAACATTCAACTAAATCTGGCTCTTTGTGCTGCCTTCACTGTCATGTTTCTCCACCAGCACAAAAATCATTGTGAAATCATCCTAACAGAGCCCTCCAATGTCCTTAAATACCACTGATGTCACCAACTTGGCAGAACGAAACACAACCAGAGTTAATCTTTCATGTTTCCAATGCAAAATTGAGTAAAAGTTGGATCAGAGCCAACTTTCAGACCTGCAGAAGCTGACAATGCAACACTTTGCTTGGGATTGGTAAGACTGAGATACTCAGTACATACTTAGATCTCAGCAGCTACAGTATCTAATGGGTTACCATGAAATGTTGCACAGAGAAGCATTTTCTCTGTTCGGGGCTAGTTAAGAAGATTAGAAGCAATGGTTTTCGAGAGAGGGGTTGAATTTCAGGATCCTGGAAGAAGCTTTGACTAACATGTATCACATATGGGAGAAACATGGGGTCGACCGGGGTCTTTCTGTGTGGAGGTTACATGTTCTCCCCGTGTTTGCGTGGGTTCTCTCCAGACACTCCGGCTTCCTCCCACAGTCCAAATACATGCAGTCAGTTTAACTCTAAATTGCCCGTAGGTGTGAGTGAGCGTGTGAATGGTTGTTTGTCTGTATGTGGCCCTGCGATGGACTGGCGACCTGTCCAGGGTGTACCCTGCCTCTCGCCCGTATGACAGCTGGGATAGGCTCCAGCACACCCGTGACCCCTGTGGGGACTAAGCGGCATAAAAAATGGATGGATGTAGAGTGAAACACTTTTGAAAGGTCGACTGCTAAACAGATGTAGCCTGGTGGAAATGAGCCAGCCGAGGACACAGCAGTGTCCTTTGGGGTTCTTTATTCTGAATTTATTATTAAAATTGTTGTTCAATGAATAGAAGTAATTAGAAATAAAAATAATTGTATTGCTCCCCCTGACAAAACAAGTAGCATATTTACCATAAACAAAAATCCACAATCTGAATTATGTTTTCTATCATAGGTAAAAAAATATTGATCAGTGCTGGTTTAAGGTCATGTGCATTCTCCAAAGCTTTTCTTAGTCTGTATAAAAAACAATTTAATGTACTGAGGGAAAAAAACAAAACCACTACCACTGGGCAGAAATCGGTACAGTAAATGCTACAACCCACGCAGCTTTACGGCCCCTTCAAAACTTCAGCCAATCAAATGAGTTACATACAGCATGAGTGTCATTTATATGAGACAGGGCTGAGTCTGAAGATTCTTTGGCGCCCAACAAAAAGAACAATTGAGTTAAAAATGATTCCAGTATTGCAGGTTGAGCTGCAGACGACGTGAAGCTGCACTGCAGGAATGTGACAGCTGATAGTAGGTGAAACACAAGGAGGCTGAGGAGACTCAAATACAGCAAGAGGTAACCAGAGAGGACTGTGATCTCATGCTGTGGGGTTTATGTGATTCTGCAGAGCAGGTAGCTGAAATGTGGGAGAGCTGGAATGCCTTCAGTGTCTCATGGGAGAGATGTGATTTACATTAGACCAATAAAGCTCTGAGCAGAACGGTGTGAAGGAAAAGGAGGAGAGGAAGGATGATCTTTTGATCAGCCTGAATCTGTAAGGACCAGCAAGATCTTGGTTTGGGACAAACCGTCAAACTAGTGCACGGTACGGATGTGCGATATACATCGTCTCATATCATATCATCATTGTTTTAACAATGTACCAGCTGACATGATCAAGTATGTTATTCCAAAAAAGTCCACCAGCCTCACAACCTACATTATTAGATTTTGGATGCTCACTAGCATGGAGGTGGTTCGGCTTTGAAAACACAGATGTTTCCCTGCAAACTCTCGGAAATCCATCGCCGTTAAAAATGGTTCACTAACCCGTCGCTTCCACCAGACGTGGATGCGTTGCGTTTCCGACATAGTCGCCAGGGTCGATTGCTTCCACTAGTCAGTGGTTTCCACCGGACGAAGACAAGTCTACATTTGACGGAAGTCGCTTCTGAAATGCTTGTGAAAACACTGAATCAACTAATCAGGTGCTTTTATTAATCTAACAACCACCTCTACAGACTTTCAGTAGGAGAAACTCAAGGGTTTTTCTCCTGCTTCCCTACCCTGTAAGTGAAACACAGCTAGATACAAAATAACTATTCATATTCAACACAGCCACAAATCTTTGATCCATGTTGTTCATAACTACTTAATTGGAAAATGTGTTTGTAGGTTACAGCTCAACAAAGTAGGAAGCATCTGTAGACAGAAAGTATTTAACTTCAAAAACACATCAGGACCACAACAAGCTGCTCTGCTTCTGATACACTCCTGGTGGGCGATCATGTGGTGCAGCCACGGCCTGGGAAATGTGGGCTAACATTAGCCAGCAGCACTAGCATTAGCTGCTCCGGAGAAACACCACCAGCTGCACCACCCTGTCTCTAGGTAGCAGTTAATAACCTGTTAGTGAGACTGGGAAAATACAATGTAGGACTTTTATAAACACATTTTTATGTTGCTGAATATCATCTACATATTGTTATCATCAAAACCCTAAAAAATATCAACATATCATTTTTTGCCAATATCGCACAGCTCTAGTGCACGGCTGGATTGACACCTGAGGCAAATGAGAAAGTGCTGGAAAATAAACTGTGACTGCCCCGGAACCATTTGAGACACCTGTTGTGATGATGCTTCCATGTATTGTTCTTGAGTTACCGTGTTCATAAGAAAAAGCTATTTCTTTCTAATTAAGCTAATTAACAAAGATTTTAATACTTCTGCAGTTAACATTGTTAACATATTAACATTAATATATTAACACGTAGAATTACTTTAAACTTATATCCTAAGTAATTTTGAGGAAAATGAATCTTCCATGAATATGTGGATATATCCATTGAGGCATAGCAATGTCTAATTAGAGCACTTGCAGATCACACAGTCACAAACACCAGCATAATGATGTTCTGCATACCTGCAATAAAAAAAATGCATGAATACAAGTCAAATGTTACCAGGAAATGCAGTTAAACTAGTAGGGGGGCAGCCTGTCCAGGATGCAAATATCCCCACTGTGCGACTATAAGGGTTCCATTATTATTATTATTATTATTATTATAAATCTAAATGTGCAAACTGAAACACTTCCCTATAGAACGCGTCCGGACACACACCCAGCTTCATGAACTGCTGTGTTTGTCTTAGAGCTGTTGCATTTCTTTCCAGAGTTGGATTTCACCTCTCAGAGCCTTGCTTGTAACATTTAGCATAAAAAAAGAGCAGGAAAACAGTGCAGCATCGATAAAGACTACATGTTAATACTGGTACTGAAGCACATTTTGAACTTGAGAGCAGGAGAGTGACTGAACTGAAGAGAAAACTAGAAAGTAAGAAGCGGAGGCTCGAGAGGATAAAGTGGGCAGAAGCAGCACAGGGAGCTGGGATGTGTTCAACATCCTGTGGGACAACTCTAATCTGCATTAGACCTATATTACACAGCCAAGCTGCTGGTTGGAGAATCATATCATACAGTGGGAGGATGGGGTTTACTGTACAGACAGCAAAAGAGAGGAGGAATGAAAAGAAATATGAAGAGACAAGTGGGTGGATGTGATGTAGAGATGTGAGATGCGTTCAGGGTCCTATGGGACAGAGCTAAGTTACATTAGGTAAGATTGAGAGAGAGAGAAGAGGAAGTAGAGCAGGAGGAAGATGGAGGAAGAGCAAACAGACAAATATTACCTGTAGGAGATCTTTTTATCTCTCCATTTCTGCCCCGTCAGGGCGTAGCGCTTGTTCCTCTGCCGGCGGCTGGTGTTAGGATGATCGGGGACGCCACAGCGAGGTCTCCTCATCCACCTGGTCACAGCAACGTTGACATTTCAACACATTTCTGAAGACTCAACATTAATACAGTTACTATTAACAGCAGAGCCACAACTAACACATTTCTTTCATTATCACCAGCTGATCATTTTCTTTATTAGTAGTTCATTTGGTAAATTAGACGTAAAATTAGTAAAGAAACATAAAACATCACATCTGAGAAGATAAAACCAGCAAAGCTTCTGCTTGAAAAAACAACAGGGATGATTGGATTATGAAAATAGATTATCTGTCATCTGATAACTCAGTTAATAAACTAATCATTTCAGCTGTACATGAAAGCCTTCAGTACACTGGAACCCGTATTTAATAGAACATCGGTTAATTCTCTGTGAACATTTGTCAGATTAATTTCAATCTGTGGAGATAAGAGCTCCAATCCTCGACATACAAAGCTGAACAGGAAACACACGAATCAAAAGCACTGAAGCGAGTTCTACTTAAATGTGACGATAATGTGCTTTCGATGCTCAAACCCATTTAAGCCAAATGAAAACCTGTATGCAGCCAACACAAATTGACCTTTTAACTGAAGTGGTCACTTTATAAAAGCCTTTTATTCTGTTTCTGTTTCTTACAATTTACACACAAGTGTAACTGAGGTTGCTTCTCTTGTGGACAGTAAAATACTGAAATAATAATTGTTAGAGATATTTCAGATCAAACTGAGCCATGCTGCTAGCAGCCATGCTGCTAGCCTGGCTAAAACCTACAACAAGAAGGACAGAGGCTGGAGGTTAAAAACCCCAAGTTCAGCTGCACACTGAGTCTGAATATGTCAGGTCAATTAGAGCCAATTTATTATTTATCATTAGTGAAGCCTTTAATCATATCTGTAGTCTCAGAGCGTTTCATAACACGTGAAGTAATGTAACTGACTCTTACACACAGGCTAGATTTCTTTATAAAACTAGCTAATGATGCATTTAGAAATAATACATCAGATGTAAAGTTAAACCTGAAATGATAATTATCTCAAATGGATCAGTGAGTGTATTTATAACCCACAGACTCTACGGCGAAGCAGCTACATTTCAAGAAAAAGCCGTTGTTCAGCTGCAAACAAACACAGTTAGAGACTAAGTGAACATCTCAGTTAGCTAAAGAGCAGATATGTCCCTCAGGAGTTAGTAGAGACAAAACACTAAAGAGAGAGGGAATACTGGATGTGGTGCATCAGGCTTAGTCAAAAATACAACCAAGTGAAAACTTATACTTATCTTTGGTGTTGAATTAGTAAAAATGAGCTATGTTGCTCATTTAAAGACACAGTCCTCAGTGGACACCCTCTGCAGATCAGATTGTGCCGTTTTTGGGAAAGTGTCATCAGACTCCTGATGACACTTGGGACAAACAACCTATATACGTGTGTGTATGTGTGTGTTAAGGTCACTAGTATTTGCTGGGTTTAAGGCTGAATTCCCAAGACTGTGTAAATTACAGTACACTGATTTGGCAGATGCTTTGTCCAGCAGGTACCATCTCCAGTTTTGGAGTGTATTCCTTTGGATGCTCTCTGTGCAGTGGTACTTGGTAAGTACTGAAAAGAGATTTAGATTTAGAAAATGTAAGTCATGATAAAGTGCGGTCTGAAAGGTGTATCCTGTGATGACTGACTTCAGTCATTCCACCAATGTGGAGACACAGAACTGAGAAGAGTCTGCGTCGGGATCCAAAACAAAGCCCATTCAAATGAACCTGACCCGACCCCACTCCACTCACTCTATAGTCGTCTCGTCCAGTATTCCCGTCACAGGGATGCCATAGAAGCGCTGCATGGCGGCCACGGCAGACTGCATGGCCTTCTCCTGCCGCAGGTCTGACGTGCGGACGTCGTGTGGCAGCAGGTAGCCGTAGTTTTTCAGCCATGTCTGAAAAAGAAGAACAAGGGTGGAGGCTTGTTAATGAAGAAAAAAAGAATATGTTACGAGTCTGTTTTTGAAGCTGAGTAGGTAAATTATCCTTCAGTCTGGGTAGACAACGAGCTAAAGCAGCCATGTAGAAGAACAACACTAAAGCATGTTTGCACACATTACTGTAAAAGCAGATTTCCCAGTAATGACTAACAGCTCGCTCTCCATAAAATGACTAATCAGCTAGAAGTGGAGTCCTGTTTTATCTACTAAATTAAATATTAACCATATGTATGTCTTGTATAAACAGTAATGAGAGATTTTTGTTTCCTTTTTTTGCCCAGTTTTCAAACAAGCAACATGAGCTGTGATTCATTTTCCTTTCAGCTGATGAGGTTTGAGTTTATCTCAGTTGATGCATTTCTGTTCTCTGCAACCACCTGCAGTTTCTTTTGCATATTAAAGCCCACCTCAGACATACTCCACTTTTACACTCTTATTCTCTTTTATGAAAAGTGATGTTAACATAAAAGTCAGGGAACACACCAGGTTAGACGTAGCTGCGTTTACAGTAGGTTGCACCTTCAACATGGGAACAAGACTGAATTGAATCCTGTCACACTGATGTCCTGATATCATTCATAGCACCTGCATGGATCAAGAAATTAATATCCATAAAAATGTGTCGATGAAGCATCTGAGCAAAAGGAAACTACGAAGCATCCTAACTTCAGTCTCACAATTCGGCTGCTGATTTGAGCAACAACTGCAGAGATGCTGCATCACAAAGAAAAGCTTCAGGTCAACCTCAGTGTCAGAGGCTCTGTGGTTTTAGATTCAGAGACACTGACACTGAGAGAATCTCAGTATCTCTGATATTCACTGCGAAACAACATCAGTAAATCTGCTTCGCTTTTATACAATAAACACTCCTTATAATTTCAAAATCGCCTTATTTCAGTAATAACATGACATTTTTCTGTACATCCACAGAACAATGCAAACATGCTGTGCTAATGGCTAATTTGATAAACTTGTAGTTTCTAAATTTTTTTGTCAGTGTTAGAGTCTCCCTCTACAACCAGCCAAACTACAGCACACAGTACAACCTCACAACACATGTGACATTTCTTCCGGCACTGGAGTTTTTCCTTGATGTGTCAAAGCAGAGCAAGAGAAAGGAGGCAATAAAGAGTGGGAAGACAAACTGTACGGGGATAAAAACAGACTCCAGCTGAGGGAAAGAAAGGGCACTGAGAGGTTTATTGAATACGTCAAAGGGAAACTGAGAGGAGGATGAGGAAAGAGCAATTCCAGCCGAATCACAGAAAATCTGATTCACGCTGATCTCAAAATCGATGCAGAATCCACAAGTTTCCGCATCATAGTTTTTACTCCTACTGTCTCTTTAATATGACATAACACAATCTCACAACCCACCTGAGAGAGGAAAGTGAAGAAGGGAGAGGAAAAGGAGACACAAATGAATAGATGGAAGAAGGAAAGTGAGAACAATGAAAAAGACGAGAAAGTTGAATTAGACGAAGACAGAAGGGACAAGAGAGGAAGGTGGGACGAGCTAATGAGGAGGAGGCTGAGCCGTTCTCTACAGCAGGTCATTAATATTTCAGAGTGGCAGCCACTCCGGGCCCAGCAGCCCACATTCAGCTACAATATGAACGTCTGCCTAACCACCATGACGGACGCAGGGAGGTTACCAGCACCGAGGGATTCAGGCTGTCATCTCCTTCAGACAGAGAAATGTTCCCTCAGTTCTTTTTAACTGCAAATACATCATCATTTAAGAAAACTGAAGAAAAGACAATCAATTAAAGCATCTTATGCATGAACAGTATCAAAAATATCGATTTAGTCCAGATTTAAAGGTAAAACCATTAGTCTCTGGTAAATAGTCATATTTTATTGCATTCTCAGTTGTTATCAGGTAGGAAATAATTCATACTGGCTTCACTAGCATTAGCCTAAGCTAATCTGAAATTCCCATCCCTAAAAAGGCTTTAAACAAACCTAAAACTCACCAAGTCACCACCATGAGTAAGGAGCTGCTACAGAAAGCCGCTGTCCACATGAGGATTATAGTTCTCACTAATCAAAGGTTTAACTGTTTCATCCCTTTGGGCAACACACTGGACCCCAAGCTGCTCAGTACAACACGATGCTCAGTGTGTTTATGTGTGAATCAGACAAACTGTTTAACATTTGCAGTCCGTCTGTCAAAGATGGCGACTATGAACCTACTGTAAGTGTCTCTGCTCTCGTTAGAGCCTGGAGTTGTAACTGTAGTTATTGTTGTTTATCAGGCTGCAACTCATTTTTTATGAGCTTCGACAGTGCTGGTGTCTGACTCCTGTGTTTAGTTAAATCGTTTGGACCGTGATCCTAATCAGCTTTCAATCCTAGACGGAAATGTAAACTCAACATGAGCCTAAAGGAAAACGACTGCTTCCAATCCAGTTAAAAGAAATGGAGATGTCAACACGACTCCTGTAATTTAATTCTGTTTCATCCAGACAAACAAAGCTTCAGGCCACAAGCAACGAAAAAACACTTTACTACCGCTCTCGTGGTGCGAGACCTCCGTCTGAAAACACTAAAATAATTATTATGAAGTGTCACAATTTAACACGAGCAACGTATGTTACCCAGTTCCTGTGATTTTTCATTTTGTACAACAAACTAGTCTAAAAGTACTGATGCTGTTTTATGTCTAAACTGTTCTATGAGCTATTCACTGCAACATAAACATTTAAAAATGATTTGACATCAAACTAACTTCTCTAGAAAGTCTGTCTGTCTGTTTATGGCCTATGAACTGGAAGTTGAATTTCAATTCAACTTCATGGGGAGGATCTCCTGTTGGGCCTACAGCCAAAGATAGAACCCCATGTGCCTCTGCAGGTCCGACTTCATTTTCACACATTATTTTTCAATGTTATATAAAATAAAAGGTGTAGATCAGCCCTGAAAATGGGGCAGAACCTCTAACAATGCGGACTGGGTCGACTCAGAACAGAGCTCCAACCTCATATTGTCCTCTTCCAGATTCCTCTGATGCCTTGTCATAATAACTGCAACCAGAATTTAGCTCCAACCTCCTGTTGGTAGTAGTAATTATATCCCTCTAAATATTAATCAAAAATATCAATATGTGTTTGTATTTTCTGTCTCAATACAATTTTATTACTTGCAGAAGACATTGAATGGTCTGCATGTTGTGTTTGAAGAATAAAGAACAAGAAATCGTTTCACTTCTTTGGTCGGAATGTGCTGATTGTCACTAAAGTCCTGGGCAAGATCTGGAAATGTAATTTAATTTAAGTTTAAAATTATAATATAAGGTTCTGAATACTGCATCAGTCAAGCGTGTGTTCCTGTGTACATAAGCAAGAGGGTTTAGGTGCGTCCAAGTCTATGATACATCTTTGTACCACTTGATGTATACACATATTTGTGTGTGTGTGTACACACACGTCTTTCTATGTTTGTGTGGACAAACTTTACTGCAATGCCACTGATGTGAGAACGTGTCCAATCAAAGGGCTGTTTGATGGTCCTGGTTTTAGGCTTCTGGTCAGGGTAGGGCTTGGTGTTAGACATTTAGCTGTGATGGTTGAAGGGAAGTATTATGCCCATGAATGTCCTTACAGCTATAAAAAGGTGTGTGTGTGTGTGTGTGTGTACTCTGCTGATGAGTGAGCCAGCTGCTGCAGGCTCAGAGGAAGCAGCCTGAATTAAATAATTCACCAGCTGCTATTATACAACAGTTACTACAGTGCTATCAAAGTACCGACACACATGT
>OMLM01011808.1:7200-38587 GCA_900302695.1 Helostoma temminkii | reverse complement strand
TTGGTTTAAATCCTATCTGACAGATAAGATTTAAACCAACCTAATGCTGTTCCTTTAATCCAAATGACATGTTCCAGTCTGTGTAATAAAATGTTGTGATCTATAGTGTCAAAAGCAGCACTGAGATCTAACAAGACAAGAACAGAGAGGAAACCGTTGTCTGAAGCTAATAGAAGATCGTTAGTGACCTTCACCAGAGCTGTTTCTGTACTATGATGTGCTCTAAATCCTGACTGGAAATCTTCATACAGGTTATTCCTGAGCAGGTGGTCACATAATTGCTTAGCAACTACCTTTTCAAGGATTTTAGATATAAAGGGCAGATTGGATATCGGTCTATAATTAGCTAAAATCCCAGAGTCAAGGGTTGGTTTTTTGAGTAATGGTTTAACCACAGCAAGTTTAAAAGCCTGTGGTACATAGCCTGTTAGTAGAGATGAGTTAACCTGATCTAACATGGACATGGTGATTAAAGGTAAAACTTCTTTGAGCAGTCTAGTTGGGATGGGGTCTAAGAGACAGGTTGATGGTTTAGATGAGTTAATGATTAAGGTTAACTCAGCATGATCTACAGGGAGGAAGTGGTCTAAGTAACACTGAGGTCTGATAAACAAATCCAGAACTGTCTATTCAGTCTGTCTATTCCAACTGCAGGGATGATCTGATCAATTTTTTCTCTAATGGTTATGGTTTTATTAGTAAAGAAATTCATAAAGTCATTGCTACTGAGAGTTAAGGGAATACTGGGCTCAACAGAGCTATGACTCCTACAGTGCTGAAAAGAAACCTAGGGTTGTTTTTATTTTCTTCTATTAACAATGAATAATATGTCGATCTTGCCTTACTAAGGGCTTTTTTATATATTATTAAACTATCTTTCCAGACTAATAAAAATTCTTCTGAATTAGCGGAACGCCACCTCCTTTCCAGCTGCAGCATTATCTACAAGATAATCGACTTGGAGTAAAATTTACAAAACTCCTCTCCACTCTCCATTGTGATGGTACATGGCACAGAAGTAATAGATGATGGAATCATATCCTTAAACTTGGTAACAGCTTTTTCAGATAGACATCTACTGTAGTGGAATTTCTTCCCAGGTGCTGTAAAGTCTGTTATAGTAAAATTAAATGTTATAAAAAAATGGTCGGATAAAACAGGGTTTTGGGGAAATACTATTGAATGTTCAATTTCAATCCCATAAGTCAGAACGAGGTCGAGGGTATTTATATATATATATAGTTTGGGTGCGAGATGCTACAAGAGAGACTCTCAAATGAGTTTAGGTCTAGGGTTGATTAATAAACCTGAGTGGAAGATGGCTGCTACTCCTCCACCCCGACCTGTGTTTCTAAGAATATATTGGAATTAATAAAGTATAACTGTGCATACTACTATAATATATAGTACTACGGTGACATATTGTATATTTGTAAGACGACATATATGTATATTTAATTGTAATGCATAATAAAAAACAGGGCCACCTTCATTTCACTAATCACTGTGTCAAGCAAGCAAGTACAATGAATAATCTTAAAATTGTGCTTTTGCATAATATTATTACAACATAAATACACTTTGAATTACTTGTTCCAAATAGCAAACCTTAAGTATACTAATCACTAGTCTGCCAGCATTAGCATTTAGCATGATAAGATTTAGATTTAGTATATTCAGTATACTGCTTTTTTCACTTTGGTTGATTTGTTTGCTTGTCATTATCATAATTATCTGATAACAGCTTATACGTAATATGCAAAAATAACACATAGGTACATATGGTCAGTCAGTATAACCAGGAAATCAACCAAAACAGGGAACCAGAACTGGAGTTTGCATTAAAAAGCATTCACTTGAAATTAAAACTCAGTAAAACTGTGCATCTCCACTGACAGCGCAGCTTTTTTATGAGGACGGGTCTGATGGTTTGATCATTAAGTCCATAGATGAGAGCACTCAGACACCTTGGAAGGATATTCAAGCACACAAAGCAAACACTGTAAACTCGTATAAGGCCTAATCTCCCCAATGTTCTAGCAGAGGCTACAATGATGCTGTTGAAAAAGGTGGAGGTGAGAATCAGGCTTAGCTGAATCAGGTGAAGCAGAAGTGTATGAAGAGCCTTTCTGGCTGAGGCTTTGTCTGTTGAAACAGATCTGGCCACAAGTGCTACACCAGTGTAGGAGGCGATGATTGCTAGACCTGCTGACAGAAAGACGATGCTAGAATATGCATTTTCCAATTCATTAAAAATTGGTGCAAAAAGAACGCCTTGTTTGGAGCAGAAGTCATTCATATACAGACTTACATATGTTTTTGTGAGCAAATATAACAGCATGATAACCTGAATGAGTGTGTAAATAAAACTAAAGCCCCACACCAGACCAATGGCCATGCCTGTGCTTCTCATTGTGAAGATGGAAACATGCCTCAGTGGATAGCACACAGCCACATATCTCTCAAGTGACATTACAGTTAGAGTAAGAGGGGAGACTGTGGTCATAAAAACTATGAATAGCACAAGGACACCACATGCATGATATGTAATTTTTATCCTAAAAGCTGCCAGTAAGTAAAGCAGAAGACTTGATACCATGTGAGCAGTATCTGCAATGAGCAGGTTGTACAGCAGGATGTAACGGGAAGTCTCACAAAACACCTGCTTACTCCTCAGGGTGAAGAGTAGAACGATGTTAATATAAAAGAAAGAACATCCCGACCCAACAGATAACGAACCAAACAATGCTATTTCCTGCGGTGTTTGATACTGCAGACCAGCAGTGACGTTGACCTCAGGCCCCAACAAAGACATCACAGAATCACTTCTCGTTTAGATAGCTGTAGTTGTACTAGTGAACTGCATAACACAAGAGATCAAGTTAAAAAATACTTATCATCACAAATATCCCCAAAGACCCGCAAGTTATCCTTACTATCACTGGTGTCAAGTCAGGAGGTTACTGAGGCCATGGTTGGTTCCACAAACACAATCTTGACTGGTGCTGTTTGCTTTACAAAGCACCATTGCATCACTGTGGTCACATGACTGATGACTTCATCTCCTTTGTCTGTTTCAGTACTTCTATTGGTAGCTCAGTTTATTCAGGTGACTTCCTGTTGTCTGCATGGTCAAGCTCGAGATGGACTTGTGGTTCTGATGTGGGAAAAGACACATGAAAGAGAAACTACTAGTGACAGCCTTAGCTAATCGCTGCCATTCTACCCTGTGATCCAATTTCCACCGAATGTGCCGCACACAGGAGTGTCCCAGCAGTCTATTTTTGAGGGTTGACTTTCAAGTGCCACTGTAGTTGTAAACTAATTTACTGTCAAAAACTGTTAACTAACTAATCAATCAGTCAATTACTACTAATCAGTTAATTCACTAATTTGAAAAGTAGCTCAATGTGATAGGAAACCTAATCTTTACTAAGGCCTGTAAACAGAAAGCTTTTTATGTAAATATCCAAGGTTACCAATTGAAAGGAAAACCTAACTATACCTCAACTATATACTTTTTATACACTACTCCAAAAAATGAAGGGAACACTTTAACAACACATCCTAGATCTCGATGAATGAAATCTTTCATTTGAAAATCTTTATTCGTTACATAGTGGAATGCATTTAAAACAAAATAACATAAGAATGATCAATGGAAATCAAAATCATTATCCCATGGAGGTCTGTATTCAAAATCATACTCAAAATAAAAGAGAGTCAGATCACAGGCTGATCCAACTTATGTGGAAATTCCTCAAGACAATTCAAAATATGGCTCAGTAGTGTGTGTGGCCTCCACGTGCCTGTATGCACTCCCTACAACGTCTGGGCAGGGATCTCATACCAGACCCGGATCAGGACATCAGTCAACCCGTGGACAGTCTGTGCTGCGATGTGGGATTGGTGGATGAAACGAGACATGAGGTCCCAGAGGTGCTGGATTGGATTCAGGTCTGGGGAATGGGCAGGCCAGTCCATAGCATCAATTTTTTCATTATGCAGGAACTGCTGACACACTCCAGCCACATGAGGCCTAGCATTGTCATGCATCAGAAGGAACCCAGAATCCTCCTTGTACAAAGGAGCAGATAGCGGTCCTGCTGTTGAGTCGTTGTCCTCCTCCATGTCTCCTGGTGTACAGGCCTGTCTCCTGGTATCTCCTCCATGCTCCTGACACTGTGCTGGGAGATACAGCAAACTTTCTTGCCACAGTGCGCATTGATGTGTCATGCTGCATTATCTGAGCAACTTCTGTGGGTTGCAGACACTGCCTCATGCTACCTCTAGTGGTGAGGGGACTGGCAAAATGCAAAAGTGACCAAAAATCTGGATAAGGACAGGTAAATAGTCTGTGGCCACCACCTGTAGAACTATTCCTTTATAGGGGTTGTCTTGCTAATTGCCACTAATTTCCACCTGTTATCTGTTCCATTTGCTCATCAGCAGGTGAAATTGATTCATAATCAGTGTTGCTTCCTAACTGGACAGGTTGATATCCCAGAAGTGTGATGGACTTGGACTTTGGAATTATTGTGTCCGTGACAATTTTTTTGAGCAGTGTATATTGCAGACATAAGTTGCTCATTACATAAAGGTAACAATCTGCCTACTTTCTAGGTAGCAAGTTTTAATTGTCCAAAGTAATAGACAGGAATCACTTTCTGTGACTGATTAGACTCATCAATAAGCAGTTTAAAGTGGACTGTCCACACTCCTAACCATAAAAAATGTACTTATGAATGTACAGATGAACTTCAGAGGTGAATGTGCAGTGTTCTGAAAAGTTCATAAAAAAACTTTTATTTTTCTACCTTTGTGGTCCTTAGATTTAAGTGAGTAAAACGTGGACCTACATAATGAGGTATTATTGTTATGGAAATATTGTTTTTAGTTTGTAGAAATACCCTAATGTCTCACAGAGAGAAGTCCCTGAGTCTCACTGAATCCCCTGTGAACTAATTTAGGCTCATTAAATATTCAAACTTTTATTCATCGATTTTCAGTAAAGACTGATATAATTAATGCCTCCTGTGGCATGCTCTTTAATGATGACGGGACGACTAGTACCTGTGGGCAAACCGAGTATGTCAAAGTTTAACAAGCACAAACAAATGAATGGAGAAACCTGTTCAATTTCAACTACAGAAAGTTTACTCGATTCATAAAGATTCATAAATCAAGTTGTACATAAACTTAAATATTTCAGAGTGAGATAGAGACAGATGATAAAGAAGAAGAAGAAGAAGATCTTAAATATCTGAATAAAGAGTTCATGTGAGTGAAGAAAGATGGAGGATATCTCTTTCTTAATGTTGACTGCAAAAACTCTCAGTCCTCCAGCCAAGTTTTATGACTTTAGCAAGTCATTGTATCTTGGACAACATGGGCATCAGAACAGAGTCTCTGTCTGATGTGAACAAAAATGCGTCAGATTTTCCCTGGGATATGCAGTATAATGCTTGCAGCGTAGGGTCAAACCATGGTTCAATATTTAGGTACCCCAGCCTAAAATGCGGTATCAAATCCCGTATGAACTGTTTGCGACAGAACATTTTTTAGAGGGACATGTTTACTCAAAGGCAGTTCCAAAGACAAATGGCCCAGGATCAACATTGTGTTAATGAAAACAAACTAGTGGAGTTTACTGGGAGACTTCCTTTTTCGAAAACCTCCGTAACTAGACATTTAAACTGCAAAACTTTTTTTTTAATAAAGTGACACAGCCAGTGGTGTTAGTGTTGAAAACAGAGACGTATTACAAGGCAACAGAAATATCTAATATAGAAGCACAGTGGTCACAAGTTGATTTGGCTTCCATTATGTAACAAGTGATGTCTGTCCAGATGTTCTCTGAGCTGAATGTCTAAAGGCCAACCTGCGGACACAGACTGCCAGTGGTTCATTAGTTTTGTCTCCTGGCTTATGAGTATTTTCCCACATTCAGATGTGGAATTGAATCCCATGAAAGCTTTTTGCATTTTAGGTATGTATTTATTTATCTGACAGAGTGCTACAGAATAATTTTGTAGCTGACACACATTCACTCAAACAAGACTTCAAAGACCAAAGCATGGTTTTGATATTTTAATGAATTAGACCAAAGAAAGTTACGAGGAGGCTCACTTGGTCTTCCAAAGTTTGTCAGACAAACAAACTGAATCAGATTATTTCTTGTATATGACACATTTACTCAAACAAAACACTGAAAACGATTACATCTAGGACTGCTGGCGCTAGGTAAAGTCCTGTTTTGAGGAGGATGCTCAATTTTCTTGAGCATTAACTGGAATGGACTGAACTGAGTTGGATTGTGTGGAAAATACGAAATGGGTTTTGGATCTTTTTTTTAAACTGTGACTACAATACATTTTATAACAAATTGAATTGACCCTGTTTTGTTGTTTATTAGGACACTTGTGTGGCAGAATGATACCTACAGTTAAAAGTCCTAGTGCTGTTATACTCTATAGCAGCACTCATGGAATGCCTCTTGTACCATCAAATTGCTTTGTCGGAACTAACTGTGTAATCAGATTTAGGTTTTGATGCAGCAACTCACAAAAAAATTGAGTTTTCAGAGATTAACTTCTCTTGTGCCAAATTTTGTGTGTTTGTGTAGGGACACAATTCTATTATTTAAGTTTAACCTTTGTTTATTTTGTAAGAGAAAATCTTTGTTAGCTGCTGAAAACCCTTTGGGGGAATTGCATGACTTAGTCTCCTGATAACTCATTAAGACACATTAAAAATTCAAACCACTACTGATTAACGCACATGTGTAAATGTTTACGTGTTGACATCATGAATGATTCCTCTGGGCATTTATTTATTGGATTTTTAATGGAGTCATCCCAAAGGTCACCAAGTTATGAAAAGTTTAACAGACACAAACAAGTCCAAAGTAAATGATAAAAAAGCAGGAGGGAATCAGGGATAGCTATGTCCAGCAGATGAGAAAATGTAAAAAAAAAAGAGCCTTGGACGAACTAGTGAAGTCCACAAAGCAGACAGCAAACTCCTAAACAGTAATCATACACATCAGTCGGAAAATGACACAGCAAACCATCTGTTACATGTAAATGCAGAAAGCCCATAGAAGTGGGAGCAGAATCCTGCACAAATACATCCAGCTAATTAGCTAGTGATATATAATAGTTATGCTGTAAAGGTCACGTGCCCCAAGTTTAATCCAACTCAGTCCAACATTTTTAGCATACTAATTAGCATGCTAGGTTAGTGTGTTATCTTGGCACCAAATCTGACTGCAGGTGACCACCTGGACCTTGTAATGATCTTATCTAATAAACAGCCAACTGTAGTGCCCCCTAGTGGTGGCATTGCCTGACATTCAAGATATTTGTTGAGGGTGTGACCTGTAGCCAATTGCGGTAAAGAAAGTTCTTCAAAGCATTCATGTTCAAATGAATGAACAGCCAGAAATGCAACGCGTATTTTATTTTATGTATTTTATTTGGTTTTTATGTGATATTATTGCATAATTGTGAAGTGGAAGGAAAATTATATGTGGTGTTATTATAAATATTATTTGTTATTATAAATAAGAACCTGAAAAGTGTGGTGTGCATATCCATTCAGTCCCTGTGTCATTACTGTGATGAACAACTTTTCACCTTTCAGTTCCAGCTACAGTCTTTTGGGGTGTGTCTCTATCAGCTTTGCACATCTAGTAAATTTTGCCCATTCTTCTTTGTAAAATACACTGCTCAAAAAAATAGGGAACACTTTATACAACACATCCTAGATCTCAATGAATGAAATCTTTCAATTGAAAATCTTTATTCATTACATAATGGAATGCAAAATAAAATAACATAAGATCAAAATCAGTATCCCATGGAGGTCTGTATTTAAAATCATACTCAAAAGTGGAAAAGTCAGATCACAGGCTGATCCAACTTGTGTGAAAATTCCTCAAGACAATTCAAAATGAGTCTCAGTAGTGTGTGTGGCTTCCACGTGCCTGTATGCACTCCCTACAACATCTGGGCATGCCCCTGATGAGACGATGGATGTTCTCCTGACGGATCTTCCCCCAGATCTGGATCAGGGCATCAGTCAACCCGTGGACAGTCTGTGGCGTGATGTGGCGTTGGTGGATGGAACAAGACATGAGGTCCCAGAGGTGCTGGATTGGATTGGATTCAGGTCTGGGGAACGGGCAGGCCAGTCCATAACATAAATGCCTTCATAATGCAGGAACTGCTGACACACTCTAGCCACATGAGGCCTAGCATTGTCATGCATCAGAAGGAACCCAGTGCCCACTGCACCAGCATATGGTCTTACAATGGGTCTGAGGATCTCATCCTAATAGCAGTCAGGGCACCTCTGGCTAGCACAGAGAGGTTTGTGCTGCCCTCCAAGGAAACGCATCACCAGACCATCACTGACCCACCGCCAAACCTGTTATGCTGGAGGATGTTGCAGGCAGCAGAACGCTCTCCACGGCGTCTCCAGACTCTGTCACATCTGTCACATGTGCTCAGTGTGAACCTGCTCTCATCCATGAAAAGCACAGGGCGACAATGGCAAATCTGCCAATCCTGGTGTTCTCTGGCAAATGCCAACCTGCATGCACACATTGGACCCTCATACCACTCTCATGGAGTCTGTTTCTGACAGTTTGAGCAAAAACATGCACACATGGCCTGCTGGAGGTCATAGGGCTCTGGCAGTGCTCATCCTGTTCCTCCTTGCACAAAGGAGTAGATAGCGGTCCTGCTGCTGGGTTGTTGTCCTCCTACAGCTCTCTCCATGTCTCCTGGTGTACAGGTCTGTCTCCTGGTATTCCCTCTGTGCTCTTGACACTGTGCTGGGAAACTCTTACCACAGTGCGCATTGATGTGCCATCCTGGATGAGCTGCACTACCTGAGCAACTTCTGTGGGTTGCAGACACTGCCTCATGCTACCTCTAGTGGTGAGGGCGCTGGCAAAATGCAAAAGTGACCAAAAATCTGCCAGAAAGGGTTGAGGACAGGGAAATGGTCTGTGGCCACCACCTGCAGAACCATTCCTTTATAGTGGTTGTCTTGCTAATTGCCACTAATTTCCACCTGTTGTCTGTTCGATTTGCACAACAGCAGGTGAAACTGATACACAATCAGTGTTGCTTCCTAACTGGACAGGTTGATATCCCAGAGGTGTGATGGACTTGGACTTACATTGGAATGTTTATGTGTTTAGGGTTGTTGTCCTGCTGGAAGGTGAACCTCCAGCCCTGTTTTATTGCAGCCTCTAACAGGTTTTCTTTCAGGATTGCCCTGTATTTAGTTCTATCCATCTTCCTATCAACTCTGACCAGTTTCCCTGTCCCTGCTGAAGAAAAGCATTTGACCAGAGCACCTTCTTCCACATGTTTGCGTCTGTGTCTCCTATACTGTTTGTGAAAAACTGCAAACAGAACTTCTTATTGCTTTCTTTCAACAAAGGCTTTCTTCTTTCCTCTCTGCCATAAAAGCCAGATGAGCCACCTGAGCTGTGAATCTCTGCAGCTTCTGCAGAGTTACCATGGGCTTCTTGGCTGCTCTTCTAATTAATACTCTCCTTACCCCAGCCTGTCAGTTTATGTGGACATCCATGTCATGGTGGGTTTGCGGTTGTGCCATACGCTTTCTATTTTCAGATGATGGATTAAACAGAGCTCCATGAGGTGTTCAAAGTTTGGGATATGTTTTCAGAACCTAACCCTGCTTTAAACTTCTCCACACTTTTACCCTTGACCTGTCTGGTGTGTTCCTTAGTCTTTGTGCTGTTTGTTCACTAATGTTCTTTAACAAACCTCTAAGGCTTCACAGAACAGCTGAAGACTGAAGTACACACAGGTGGACTCTATTTACTAATTAGTGACTTCTGAAGGTAGGTGGTTAACCTGGATTTTATTTAGGGATATCAGAGAAAAGGAGCTGAATACATATGCAGCCACACTTTTCAGATTTTTATTTGTAAACAATCCTAAACATTACATACCATTTATCTTCCATGTCACAATTATGCGATACTATGTGTTGGTCTATCACATAAAATACCAATAAAATACATTTAAGTTTGTGTTTGTAACATGACAAAATGTGGAAATGTGAATACTTTTGCAAGGCACTGTAAATGGACCCCAAGAATGTGAAGTAACTGTGACCTTTTTACCAACAAGAAGAATAAGTTCATCACTGAGTCCAAGGTTTAAGTTGTGCCTAAATTGAAGAAATTTCCCCCCAAGTGTTCCTTAGCTGACTATCCCTGTTGTGGAGACATAATAAGGGTATTTTTTGCTTTTAAAATAATTTCTTATTTTCAATAATATGAGATTTTCTGTTTTGCTGAGAACCAGAATCTTGCTCATGCATATGTAAATTGACCATACTACTGGGAACAACGGAATAGAGATTCCCTAGTCATAAGCTGTTAACTAAGTGAGTGGGTGTGAAGACAGCTCTGACATGCAGTATGTGAGGGATGGTAAATTCTGCAGGTCAGCTCTGCTCACATGAAAACAACTTAATCTTCTAACTGTCTGAAGAGGCAAAATGTATTTGGATTATTTTTGAACAGGTATCTCTGCAGTTCCTTGTGTGTTAGTGACTGACATTATTGCTTCTGTAAAATGTCGTATGCAAATCAATCTCTGACCAATGTCACCAGTCAGCAGCAGAGTCGAGGGTTATTGGAAAGAGTGATGTCCTCTACTCTGACTACACTGCCATGCTGTGTGTTTCTCTTCATCAATGGAACCATGTTGTTCACCTTAAGGAGCAAACCAGTGTTTCGTGACACCTCCCGTTACGTTCTCCTGTTCAACCTCCTTGTTGCAGACACTGTACTGATGGTTCTGAGCCAGCTGCTGGATGTAATCGCTACGTGTAGAATAAGGCTGACTTATCCCCTGTGTGGTTTTCTCAATATGCTTGCTTATCTCACAAATGACATCTCCCCTCTCACACTGTTGGTGATGTCTCTGGAGAGATATGTAGCAGTTTGCTACCCGCTGAAACATGCCACCATTGTCACTATCAGAAGGACAGGAGTAATCATCTTTGTGGTTTGGGCCTTCAGTTCACTAAATGTCCTCACTCGAGTTCTTCTGCTCTTAGAATTTCCCTTCGATCACCTGGACAGCCTGCTAATGAACGAGTTTTGCTCTGATGTAGCCATGCTTCTTGGACCTGTGTCTGATCTCTATACTAAAGCCTACACCTGTTTTCTGTTTATATCAGCTGCTGTGGCAATCACCTCCTCCTATATTGGTGTGATGGTAGCAGCCAGGTCAGCGTCCTCGGACAAAGTTTCATTTCGTAAGGCTCGTAACACCCTGCTGCTGCACCTCATACAGCTGGGCCTCAGCCTCTGCTCCACCATTTTCACCCTGATTCTTACAGCTCTTTCAAGAGTTGTCACAACAATAACATTAGTACGTGTCAGCGTATTTCTTTACATGTGTTTGTGCATCTTCCCCAGATCTTTGAGTTCTCTCATTTATGGAGTCAGAGACCAGACTGTTAGACCTGCCCTCATGCACAATCTATGCTGCTGCCCCTGCAAACTCTGAGGTCTCACCCTGACCCTCATGGTACAGATCAAGTTCGTATGTGTCTATACGCACTCACTTTATTAGGTACACCTGTACGATGCAACACAATCCAGTACAGCAGAATGAATTCTATGTTCAGTTCCAGTTTCTCAGTTTAGCAGTAGAAACTGTCAGATAGGTGATGATTGTACAGTGTTTATTATTGTGGTCACATTAAGAGGTGTTTCTAATATTCTGACCCCTTCATTCATTTTAAATGAGCTGACTAAAACATTATCACAACTTTTATGACTGTTTCAACATAAAACAGAGAAATCATAAAGTTGTAATTGCAGATGCTTTACTGACTTTTACAGTGCAGACACACACAGTGTGTGTGTGTGTATGTGTACTGTACATACTGTATTTATGTGTTTAGTGGTGCTTGAAGGTTTGAAACTCTTTGTTTCACATTTAAAAGTCTTATAAGAACACAAGATAAAGAACCCAATTAAAACAATAAACTTGTTCATGTGTTTATTTATGTTATTTGTGTGAGGATAATAACGTTTAACGTTTATCAGTTTGGAGGGATTTTGGCCAGTTTCTCTTAGGGTCTGGACTTTGACCAGAACATTTTTCTGCTTTAATAAAGTCACAAAAACTGCTTTATTCACACTGTCCAGTTTGCTTTAATACTTTGAACTTACAAAATATAGTTACAACTCCCCGTGTGTGTTTCTGGACAAAACTCCCAGTGTCTTTTTGATTCCATTCAAGCTTAGCTTGTTGTGGAAAACAATTTTCTTCTTCAGAGCTACACCAAAGAAAACATTATTATTCTCACACAGTCAAAGCAACAGTGCTGTGAAAATATAAGTATTTGCCCTCTTCCTGTTTTTTTCTTTCTTTGCATATTTGTTACGTAAATTATTCCGAACATCAAACAAATTGTAATATCGCACAAAGATAACCTGAGTAAATACAAAACGCAGTTTTTTAAATGATTACTACTGTCCAAACCTGTCTGACCCTATGTGAAAAAGTAACTGCCTCTTAAACCTAATAACTGGTTGTTGCACTCTTTGCAGCAACAACAAGTGTTGGTTATAATTGTCAGTGAGTCTTTCACATCACTGTGGAGTTATGTCCCACTTTTCCTGCAGAATTGTTTTAATTCAGTTACACTGGAGTTTTTTTTAGCTTGAACAGCCTGTTTAACACGATGACACAGCTTTTTCCTTAATAACTGCATTTTGTATTTACTCGTGTTATCTTTGTGTAATACTAGATTTAGTTTGATTAGAATCTTTTTAGTGCGACAAATACGCAAAAACATTACTGTACATGTAACAACTCCTTGTTTCTCCTAGCGAGAGCTGGGACATTTACAGGACCTAAAACCAGAGTCATCCAACAAGCCCAGCAGAGGATGTACTTCCTGTGTGAACTCTGAACTGCTTGATCTAGTTCTACAGTGCAACAGCTGAGCAGAGACTACAGGGACAGTCATGGCTGTGATGTTCTGGATCTGCGTGCCCAGATTTCAAATACTCTTCTGATCTGATCTTTGTTGTTGTGCATCTGTGACTCCTGCTTATGGAAGGCCATTTGAGCATTGTACAAGCTGAACTATAGCGCTCACTAGTTAAATTGTGAGGAAAAAATGTGCACTGGTGAACTAATAAATGCAAAAAGCTTACCAGTAAACCAGTTAAAGCCATTTGGACCTTACTTTACAACTAGTGAGTGCCAAAACTTGTACTAGTGAAGTGGTAAAACAAAAGGATTACTAAAAACTAGCTGAAGCTTTATTGACCTAACTAGTTGTCTGAGCATAAATGTTAAAACTTATTTGTCCTTACTAGTTAACTAGTGCGTTTTGCAAAGCATGTTTAGCAATTAACCAATAAACTCAATGTATTGGACAGCAGCTTTCCAGTTACTCCTGTGTGTCTGTCCTTCATTACATTATCATAAACATGTAGCTATATATAAGACATAATACTGATTACTACAGGCTAAATATTGAACCAAATACAGTCAGAAGAAAAAAAAACCATAATCTGGAAGTCAACAAGTAATCTTATAGTTCATGCATGAGTATTACTAATCTTTCTGGTAATTAGATATCAATGCCACATCTGATTGATTTGTTGGTTACTGCTCTCCTGCTGAAGCTGGAGTATATTATAAAGTATTAGATGTATATTAGATAATTGTTTGAACAACACTGAATGAGATATGGTCACTGAGCTGCAATAATACAGTAACATTGTTACTTGTTAAGTACAGTATTTCTGTCAATAAAACGTTGATATTACCATCTTGAGAGGAAAGAAAGAAAAATACATGAGGCAGAGAAGCTGCTTTTCTAATTGACTTGCTGACAACAGACAATGTTAAAACTGATGAGAATAGAAAATGATTAGAAAGCTGTGTTATGGTCAAAAGGGCAACAAAGACAAACACGTCATGCACAAACAATTTTTTTTTAATTGGAAGTTTAATACCCTCTGTGTCATTGTTGTTAGTAAAATAATTCTTAATTCAATCGTACACATTTTCACAGTTTATTGTTTAAACAAGAATTTGGTAGTTAACAGCAGTGATTTGTCACAAGGCTGCAGGAGAGCCGATAAAAAGGTTTGATTTACATTTAGAGCAGCTAATTAACTAGTGAGCATTTTGGCTGTCACTAGTTAACAAGTAGATACTTTTAGACTTACTAGTTAGCTAGTGGGTTAAAAAATGCTTTAACTCATTAACTAGCGGACAGTAAAGTAGTAAAAACTCTTAGTACAGATTTTGAAATGACTAGTTAACTAATAACATTAAAGAGTCTTTAACTAGTTGACTAGTGAGGCTTTTTATCTTGACTTGTTAACTAGTAAGCATTTTCAACTCTGCTAGGTAACTAGTATGGTTAAAATGCCTCCACTAGTTAACTAGTAATTTTTTTTGGACTTTTACTAGTGAGTATTTTAATCTCACTAATTAACTAGTATGTACCTTTGCTCAATTAGCACAGCAGAGTTGCAAACTAGTGCACAAACAAATCCAACTAATGCACATTTTGGTCAAACTAGTAGTATGACATAAGTTTAACACCAGTGATGTGTAATAAGTGCTCAAACGGCCTTCCGTACCTGCTGGTCTTCACCTGTTTTATCAGCGTGGCCTGCTGCCCCCAGGTGACCAAGAAAGATCAGTGACTGCAGCTGTAGCGACAGTACGGTGAAATATCTGATGGTCTGATGATTGAATTTATCTTAATGAATCATGGTTTTGTGTGTAAAAAATTTAATTTGGCTGCCACATAACCACTTCTCTGTTAGTTCAGTGTGCAGCACCATAACAGCACCAGACTGGCTGCTGGGAAAACACTTCACACTGTGGTGGACTTCATGTTTCAGGCTGTGAATGTGTAGCAGAAAGTTCACACATGTTCACAACAGTGTGTATATATACACACATACACATACTGATTACCTATTATTACGTAATCAGTAATATAAATGCTTTCGCAGTTGTATTTATACAATATATTATTTCGCAGGCAGGAGTGCGTCGGCGTCATCACGTATCACATATGAAAGTGCGTCATGACGCAGGCTGGTCGACAGTTTTCCCTCCTCGCTGACAAAGCTCCAGCTCTGCCGATGTTTAGCTAAAAGCGTTTCTGTAACTTGTTAGCTGAACGTTTTGGACTCCGACGCTTTAAGACTGTGGGAGGAAGACCGCAGAGGAGACCACACACACACTAGCGCTGTAAAAGGTGAGTTTTTGGTGAAAATAACGGTTATTATTCACCTGTGTTGCTGTTGTTTTGCTAACGCTTGCGTACTAAAGCTAACTGGTTAGCTGGAGCGCTAGCTAGCACGCTAGCATTAGCCTGACGCACATAAGCTAACGCTAGTTGACTTAAACTGCCCGCAGCGCAGTTAATGTCCAAAAACCAGCGAGAGTTTAGAATAATTCAAACGCTGATTTCATCGTTTTGTTAAGAGAAGTTGAATTGACGACGTCTGTATGTGGTGAACCCACAGAGCTAACGCGCTGTTAGCTAAAGCGGAAACTATGCTATGAGTAACGTTGTTGATTTTCGGTTTATAACTGGTCTCATCTGGCTCTGACTCGTTACCGGACGAACTCGGTTCCCAGCCGGTTTAAACCCGCTGAGCTGCTGGAGCTGATGTTAATGTTGTGTTTTTAAAGTAACTGTAACTAAAGTGGTGACACAGCCCGGTTAGCTGCACGTGGAGTGACGGTCCGTGGTGTTGACTACTGCAGTAACGTTGACGTTACTTGGTGTTCCAAGTTACGTCCAGACAGGTGACCCTTTAGAAAACACCGAGCTGTTCACTGCATGTTCAAGCTAATACCGTCACTGCACTGGTACTACACTCAGGGCAGTGCTGGTCTTTTCACTGCAGCACATTTGTTTGAAAAGATTTTACACACAAATCACATGATCAGCCTGAAATATTCAGACTTTGTCATTATCTTATCATTTTGGTGTAATATTGATCAGTGTTTTCGTTGTAAGTTTATGATTTGGTTGTCTCAAAGTGGATTTTCGTGTTTGTCTCCAAACAGACGACTTATGCAGTCCTGCTAGCAGCGCAACATGTTCAACAAGTCATTTGGTACTCCCTTCGGTGGAGGGACAGGAGGGTTTGGCGCCTCGTCAACCTTTGGACAGCAGAGTAAGTTATTTTTTACTGAAAGTTCATTCTTACAGACGAGTCTGTTTCAGCTTGTCTGAGTTAAATCTGTGCAGTAATCTTTAACTATTGTCTGAATGTTCGGTCCATGTATTTACAGATAAATGATATTTGACATGTTCTGGGTTTCAGGTCACAGTCTGTCATTCACTTCTAATTATGATTCCAAACATTAGGTTGATACTAACATAAACAGAATAAACATGTTGTAGTGTTTCCGCTCTTCATTCCTGAACTCTGTTTCTGCAGACACGGGCTTCGGGACGACCGGAGGCTTTGGAACGTCTGCATTTGGGACGGCCGCCAACACTGGAGGGCTGTTTGGTGCCGCTCAGAATAAACCTGGTTTGTCAGACTCTTTATTGGCTGTTGTTCAGTGTCTCCATTCTGCACTTGTGAGCTCTTCTGAGCTGCTGCTAGGTTCTGAACGGTCCAGACTCTCAGATGATCTGAGGCCATCTCCAGAGTCAAAACAGTGAAGCAGCGTTTATCTAATCTAATGTAATCCAACGCTGCAGTGGAAAGAGATTTTTTTAATACTTCGATTTAGTGGCGAAGAAGATAAGATCCTGGGTTCGATTCCTGGGGTCGGCCAGGTTCTTTCTGTGTGGAGTTTGCATGTTCTCACCATGTTTGCGTGGGTTCTGGGATATGTCAGGTTAACTGTGGACTCTAAATTCCCTGTGATTGAGAGTGTGAATGGTTGATTGTCTATATGTGGCCCTGCGGTAGACTGGCGACCTGTCCAGGTTGTACCCTGCCTCTCGCCCGCATGACTAAGCGGTTGTGGTTGGATGGAGTTCAATTTAAAAATGAAGCAACGTTGCGTCTCTGTTACTCAGCCTCATGTAGCGTAGAACCGATCTAGTGAGCGGACACCAAAAGAATAAATGTTTTTATCTAAACATTTAAACTTTTTTTAACTTTTTTTTTATACTTAATGTACTTTAAATAACAGTACTAATCATGTCGTGTCCCCCAGGTGGTCTCTTTGGCTCCAACACCTTCAGTCAGCCGGCTTCTTCATCCTCCACCAGCACTGGCTTTGGTTTTGGTGCAGCGAGCGGCACTTCCACCAGCTTGTTTGGCAACACCGGCACAGGAACCAGCGGTGGACTCTTCTCCCAGCAGAACAATGCCTTCAGCGCTAACAAACCCACATCTTTTGGAAGTTAGAACCCTCCATAGCTCACTGTTTTCTAAACTTTATAGATATAAACAAATCAATAAACGGTGGTTATGAAATGGTTTTCTGTGACCTTAAGTTTTCTGCTCCGTGTACTTGTCAGGCTTTGGGACGAGCACCAGCAGCGGCGGGCTGTTTGGGTCAACCAACACCACCTCCAACCCTTTCGGTGGATCAAACTCCCTGTTTGGAGGCGCAGGGTTCTCTGCCGCGCAGCAGCCGGGAACAACCATAAAGTTCAATGTGAGTACATCCGTGTCAGCAGAGTAGCTGTGTCTCAGTGCAACAGTACATAGTAACTGTGTTCATACATACAGACACTGATTAGTATCAGTAACTTGCCTCTGATTGATCAGGTTTTTTGGCTTCTCTCCTCTTTTCGCACTTTCAGCCCCCAACAGGAAACGACACAATGGTGAAAGCTGGCGTGACCACAAGCATCAACACTAAACACCAGTGTATCACAGCCATGAAGGAGTATGAGAACAAATCTCTGGAGGTGAGTTCATGGGTAACAGAGCAGCTGCACGTGCTGCAATAACCAAAACTGTTTCTGCCTTCACGCGTGCAGCAGGAGACGGTCTGTGTTACTCTTCAGTTTAGTTCTCAGACTAATTTTAAAAACAAACCATCATCAGTCTCTAGTGTTGTTGTTGCCCTCTCATTTTCTCTTCTCTCTCCGGTGTTTCCCTGCAGGAGCTGAGGCTTGAGGATTACCAAGCAGGCAGAAAAGGCCCGACCAACCCGATGGCTGCTGGGGCCGGCGGCCTGTTTGGTTCAGCCACACCCGCATCCAGTGCCACCACTGGCCTGTTTGGCTCCACGGCCCCCAACACCAGCTTCTCCTTTGGACAGAACAAGAGCACCTTCGGAGCGAGTAAGTAGTGGTGACACAAACGGGTTATTTATTTAGGTCACAGGGATCCAGCTGATCCCCTGATGTGCTATGCAGTTTATTCTCTACCGGTTAAAACTGAGAGCTGTTGTTCGAGCTTGACAGTCAACGTGTCGTGTGTTGGTCCTCTCTCCAGCACCCACCAGTGGTTTTGGTGCCACCACAGGAGGCCTGTTTGGTCAGCAGAACCAGCAACAAGCCGGCAGCCTCTTTAAACCGTTCGGCCAGACCACCACCGCCCAGAGCACCGGCTTCTCCTTCGGTAACACCAACACTATGGGTCAGGCCAACACCAGCACCATGGTGAGAGGTTTCCACAAGGCTTCAGAACAGTAGCTTTAATAAAACATGGATCTTATTTACTTCACTGTGTAACTGCTCTTAAAAATCTCAGTGATTATTTTGCTTGTTCTCGTCTGCGCTTCAGGGTTTGTTTGGGAACACGGCGGCGTCTCAGTCCGGCGGGTTGTTTGGTACATCTCAGACCAGCACCGCCACCGGCTTCGGGACGGGCACCGGGCTGTTCGGCCAGAGCGGCAGCACCGGGTTTGGAAACGTTGGCACGCAGGTATAAACTAATATGACACCATCCAAACGATTTTCTCTTCCTGGTTTCTCCAGCAAACAGTTGGTAGCACCTTCAGTATCAGACTGTGTCCTTGTATGTATTGATTTGCTCACTCATAAAAAAACATATCACTATCACCAAAAAGTTCTTTTGATCAGTTTAAACTAGATTTAATCATCTAGTAACATGGAAACGCTGCAGAGCTTCAGTTATTTAACTTCTAGTGTTCATCACATATTAGAGGCACCTTCGTTAAGTGATGTTTTCCTGCAGATAAACGATAAAAAGAGAGCAGCATCTTTATTTTCTTATGATAGTTCATGATAACCAGGCTGGAGACAGAACACGTGTCATTGTTAATGGATTTTAATTTTACTGTGTGTTTTAAACAGCAGGGTTTGTTTGGGAATAAAACGGCCGGGTTCGGCACCACCACCACCAGCGCCCCGTCCTTCGGCACCGGGCTGTTTGGCAACAAGCCCACCCTCACGCTGGGAACTGGAAACAACACGTCCACCTTTGGTAAGTGGACCAGTGTTGAGTGGAGCTGGGTGCGGTGCAGTGCTCCAAGTAAACATAACTCTCACTGTTAATGTTGTTTTTCACTGGTGCAGGTTTTGGGGCAAATGCTGCTGGTGGGGGTCTGTTTGGGAACAAACCTGCCACTGGAGGTCTGGGAACTGGACTAGGAACCAGTTTTGGAACAGGTAATACTGGAAGAATTAAATGATATAATAACCAGTAATTAACTGTAAGTAGTAGTAGTAAAACATAACCCAGAAGAATTAATGTGCAACTGTTATCATGTAGTTTGGGAAAAACAAAAATATAATTTACCGTACGTGTGTGTTCAGCAGTGGGCACAGGACAGACGTCTCTGTTTGGGAATAACCAGAACAAACTGGGCACCACACTGGGAACGATGGGAACGTTTGGGACGACCGGATTCAACAGTGGAACCAGCACGCTGGGATTCGGAGCTCCACAGCAGCCTGTTGGTGAGCAGCTCGTCAGATCTGAAGCCAGACAGCCGCAGCGGTTTGGTTCAGGTTTAGAACGTGTTTTGTTCAGAAAACACCAAATTGATTTTATTTTTTGTTGAAGGGAACGAAGAATTATTAGATTTATAGAATAAGAAGGTGTCGACCTTTTTCTTCCTTTCCTCCAAATAAAACTGCTGCTGCTTCATTTTGATTGTAGCCATCAGCTTTGACCTCCCACACACAGTGATGATGAATGGTTGAATTTATTTTTCCCTCCTCTAGCACTCACCGATCCAAACGCAGCAGCCACCCAACAGGCCGTGCTTCAGCAGCAGCTCAGCGTCCTGGCATATTCACCGTACGGAGACTCGCCACTGTTCAGAAACCCGCTGTCAGACCCCAAGAAGAAAGAGGAGGTTTGTTTGGGCTCTGGTTATTTCAATGTTTTTGTCTACTGAGTATGTTCGTGGTTGGGGATGTTCCAATCACCATTACTCCTGTGTTCTGGCAGCGTCTAAAACCAACCAATCCGACGGCCCAGAAGGCTTTGACCACACCCACCCACTACAAGCTGACTCCCCGACCTGCGACCAGAGTCCGACCAAAAGCGCTGACGTCATCTGGCTCCTCCAAGTCTCAGCTCTTCGACGGGCTGGACGACGACGAGCCGTCGCTCACCAACGGAGCCTTCGTACCCAGGTGAGCGTCAGTCTGCAGGGGCTGTCCTGTCACTATGGCAACGATGTTGTGTTAATACAGACATCGTTTTAGATTAAATCCAACAGAATTACGTCACGTGTTTGTTTTGTCCACAGGAAGAGCATCAAGAAGCTAGTGCTGAAGAACCTGAACAGCAGCCAGTACAACAGTCCAGTCAACAAAGAGGCAGACGACCTGGCGTCACCATCGGAATATCCACCCAACGGACACAGGTCTCAGCCCGCACACCTCAACCGCACCACACTGAGACTGTGATCACTTCCCGCTAATGTAGCTGCTCCACAGCAAAAGCTTTGTATTGCATATCAGCAACTTATCTAATTGTTACTCTATCTGGATGTGTGGAGAAACAGCCGCACGTGCGACAAGACCAGTACAAGACCTTTATAACACGACCTCTCGTTGAGTCCTGCCTTCAGGAAAGTTCAGCTGTTGTTCATAAAGATGTTTGTAGCAACATGAGGCTAAAACAGATGAGAAGCACTAAAACAGTTTGAAGATTAGAACGCTAACAAAGTTAGGGTTATTTGTGGGCTAATGTCAAGTGTAGATTCGTATTATGTCAACACCAAGGTGAGTGAATCTGTAAATGCAGATCACAGGCTCGTCTTTTAGTGTGTTCATGGAAAATGGAGCTTGTTTCCCTCATGTGCTTTAGTTTTAGGGAAGGTAAATGTTGAATCAACCCACAACCTGTAACATCCCAATCTACATCCTAATGTAGACGTCCTGTTTAACTAGCTGTGTATTAACTTCACTGCTGTGGATGTAACGTGCTGTGCTCTGTTACTGTGTGCAGCCTTGTGCAGGAGGACGACGACCTGAGGGAACTGGCAGGTCCCAGCGGTCGGGCCGACGACGACCCGGAAGTCACCCAGTTCTACGTCAACCCCATCGCCAAGCCCATCCCGCAGGGCCGCGCTCAGAACAGCCTGCAGGACACCATCAGCGACCTCAACATGCACAGAGCGGCCAGGAACGGCCTGGAGGTCAGCAGCCTTAGATCTGATCTGGATCTGCAGCTAAAGTTTTATAATGGTTATAATGGCCAAGTTCTGCTTGAAAAACCTGTAGATGTGATGTTATTAATGTGCCAGATTTCTGCTTCCACAGCTGAGCAGCGACGATGTGTCGGCATCTTTGGGAGAAGAGTCACTGCAGGAGGAGAGAGAGGAGGAGCAGCAGGAGCAGCAGTCTCCTCACCCAGCAGGTCAGAGACTAACATTTCTGTCATGTTCGTAGCCCAGGTCAGATTTTGGGTCTTAAGACAGAACCAAGATGGATACTGTCGTTCAGTTGTTGTGCACGTGATACACTATTGTGGTGAGTGCAGTTCAGATGTGAAACGTTATGATGAAATAAAACTGGCCATCTGCAAGTCTTAGAAGGTGTTTAATGGTTTAAAGGTGACTTAAAGCTTTCACATGTGCAGTCTGGACTGTGTCCAGGCGACTACCTGGACAGAGAGAGCAGGAAGACCGACCTGACACAAAGAGTTCATCATAAATCAGCTGAATTTTGTTTTGTTTACAACATCAAAACAGAGCCAATCACAGGATCAATAACGTTGCGTAATGTGTGTAACCTCCGTTCAAGGAAGGAGAGAAGCTACAACAGCAGAAATCCTAAAAAAACAATTTCTATATTTATTGATTTACTGAGCAAATCTACTGACGGTGAATGTCTCACTGTGAATACCTGGAGGACAAACCCAGCCTCACACAGACATCACACTGACTTTATTCAAGGGGCTGGAAAGAAAAAGTCAGTGTAATGTCCGTGTGGGTTGACTCAGATGTTTGCAGCTCACCTGGGTAAAGTCCAGAGTTCAGTTCATGTGTGAAAGCAGCTTTGGAAAGGTGATTTTTCTCCTGCCTTACTGTTAACTGAAAATATTTTACATCATTTGGAGAAAGGACAGTGAATGCATCGTAATATCACCTTTACATTCAGTTAGTATTAAATTGAGTTTAAAAGTCATTCAACTACAGAAACTCCTTAAAACACAGTGATTACATGATGAAATATGAATGTCTGAATATGACCTTTATATTGACAAAATTTGCAACCAAACGTCGGATGAGAAGTAAAAACGATTGTATTAAAGCTGTCTCACAGAATAAATGCATCGTTTATTTGGTTTTCCGTTTCCCAGGCATCGTCCTGAACCGTGTCGGCTACTACACCATCCCCTCCATGGAGGATCTGGCTGAGATGGTGGATGAAAACGGAGAATGTGTTGTGGAAAACTTCACCGTTGGCAGAAAAGGTAACGTTAACATTCATTAATGATATTTGATGTGATGCAGCAACATATGTAGATCAGTCGTGATTGGGTGGACGGCTCACTGCTCTGCTCTGATTGGCCCTCACAGGCTACGGCTCCATCTTCTTCCCCGGTGAGGTGAACGTGACGGGTCTGAAGCTCGACGAGATTGTCCACTTCAGGCGCAAAGAAGTCATAGTGTATCCGGACGACAAAAACAAGCCTCCAGAGGGGGAGGGTCTGAACAGGTGAGCGGCAGGAGAACGACCTGGAGCGGCTGCACAGGGTTTGTCCTTCAGACTGCTCAGTTATCTGTTGGTGTTCGCAGGCGAGCCGAGGTCACTCTGGACGGCGTTTGGCCGAACGACAAGACGACCTGCACTCAGATCAGGAGCCCCGAGCGCCTGACCGACATGAACTACGAGGGTCGACTCGAAAAAGCCTCCCGCAAACAGGGAGCGCGTTTCCTGGAGTACAGGCCTGAGACCGGGTCCTGGGTGTTCGAGGTCCGTCACAGTGTTTCAGACATGTTCACTTCAGAGAATTGTCACTTCACCTTATGTTTTAAGTTTGATTTGCTCTGTTTGCACTACTGCTCTGATGTGTACAGGTGTTGCTCTCATGTAAATAAGGTGTAACTGACTCCTCTCTCTCTCTCTCTCTCTCTCAGGTGGCCCATTTCTCCAAATACGGCCTCCAGGACTCGGATGAGGAGGAGGACGTCCCGCCTAAAGCCGACCCTAAGAAGCTGAAGACCACGGTGCCTCTGCCTCCGTCCAGGCTGCAGCAGCAACTTCCCCCCTCCCAGCAGCAGGTGGCGCCACAGGCTCAGGTAGAGCAGCCTGCGCCACTCTACACTCATCATCCTCATCTTCACTGACACACCTGAGATGATTAAAGGAGCGTTACTCAAACTTGTGCTTGTGTCCAGCTGCTATAGTCGTAACAAGGCAGAATCACTTTGTTTTGCTTTAACAGTGTTTAGGTCACATCGATTTGTTTTTCAGGAACGATACTAAACCCAAATAAACCTTGTTCATAGTCAGAGTTCACACCTGCTTTTACAACAACCACGGCTAAACGTGATTATTTTAACTGATCAGATTGATTTATGGTGACGTGGTGGCACAGGGCAGATTTCACAGAGCGAAGTGTGGCTGCTGATTAGTGCAGAGTCTTTTAGATGAGACAGGAAACTGAATGTGCAGCATTTAGTGCCTGGGCTTCTGGTTTTTGTTTTTTATTCTGTGAAATTTAGATTTGACATTAAACTTTTTGAATAGAGTTAATTTTATATATAAAAGGTAGAAATTTACACGAAAGAACAGATGAATATACAGAAACATTAAGTAGAAAGTGATGGAAAACTTTGTCATTGATGCATCTTAAACTGATCGATTGACTCGTTGTTTCGCCTCCAGTTTAAACCCAACATCACTTTCTGTCTGCTGTGTAAACATCAACACGTATACAGTCTCCACTTAACATGGTCTGTTATATCACGGTGTTGGTTTGAGTTTCATTTGCACGTTGTTGTGTTGCTGTGTTGATCCTGTCTCTGCTACAAAGACGTCACATCAGTTTTTAGTTAAAGGGTGAGAGTCACAGTAAAAGATGCGTTTAACCAACAGTGACATGTTTGAACACAGTCTGAATGTCTTCACTTGGATTCTTCATCTTAAATAGACACAAGTGTATTAAATGGTCTTTAATGATATAAGAAATATCACAAGATGTTTGTTTTAAAGCAGTTTCTTATAATGAAGCTTGGCAGGATGACATTTTTACTTGTAGCCTGATGTAAGATGTGTGGCTTTAATTGTGTTAATTTTCAAATTTATGAAAGAAATAAAATTAATGAAGATATTTAAGCTTTGGTCTGTAAAGTTTGTGTGAAGAAAAACAAAAAAAAACTTTTGAGTGTTGTTGAAGATTAAAAACTTTATTAAATCCAGAGGGACAGATTTTTCTTCCAGAACGTGTCTAAAAACGGAGCTGTACAAACTAAGCTTGTTTAGCTCAGCGACAACACGACTCTTTGTTTTACTGAATGAAAACAATTATTTACCAACCGGAGACATGAGGTTCAGTGTGTGATTTGTCCACTTAACCTCCATCGACAACAGGAAAACTCGCTGATGTGTTGGGCTGTAGAAGCTTTAACGGAGTCGCCAGATGTTCTCTAGATCAGTGAGCAACCTCACAACTTCATCACTAACTCTCTGCGTCTGTCCCTTCAGTCCACGGTCGTCCTGGACCTCGCAGGCGGCATGGCCGAGCTGGACAGCGACATGGCCGACATCACGCAAGGCTTCCCGACAGAGAGCATGCTGGGAGGAGAGGAGGAAGGCGACCTGGTCATGGACACGACCAGCGGGAAGCTCAGGGGTTTGATCTCTGCAGAGCACGACGGCGTCTCTGCATCCAGCCAGATAGCGTCGGCGCTGGGAATCAACCCTCACACTCTCCAGGTAGAGTCAGAGCCCCGCCCCACACAGGAAGCACATCACTTCAACATTGTGCCCGCCAGAATAAAAGCACTGAATCCTCTCCTGTTGTGTTCAGATCATGAAGGCGTCCCTGTTTGCTGATGATGAGGAGGAGAGCGATATGTTTCAGGATCAGGGAGCGATAAAGGCCTCTTCTGACATCTCATCTCCTCGCTTCATTGCGCCGGGAGCTCAGGGACGTCCCTCCGGTACGAAACGCAAACCTCATCCTCTTGAGACACAATCGGAGAATCGAGTCGTACAAATGTCAGGTTCCCTCGTTTAGTCATTAAAATGTCAGAAAACAGTACTAAAGCTTCTTGTTTGGGCTCAGAAACAGAATTTAAGTTTTTCTTTTTAGTTTTTTGTATAATCAGTATTTTTCAGTTTGTTGCATAATTTTCTTCGTCAGGATGATCTTACTGATGTGAAACGGCTATTTCCATAAAAATTAATCAGTGTGACTGTCTCTGCAGTGGGCGGTCTCCTTCAGGCTCGTTTTACCTCCGGGCTCCTCCCTCAGCTGTCTGATTCTCCCCGTGCTGCTGCTGCTCCTCCTCCTCTGTCCCGGGCGTCTCCAGCAGTGGTCGAACCCTCTCGGTCTTTACATTGGTCGGCGCCGGGCCCCTCCTCCTTCCTGCTGCCTCCCCGAGCTCCAGAGCCCGCGATCAGGACAGTTGGAGTCCGGCGTGTGGGAGGCCCAGTGCCCCTGAAAGAGTCGGTGACTCAGGGGAAGGTTGGTGCTCTGGTGTTCTATAAACTGTGGGTGATGGACGTGCAGGAAGAAAGCATCCTTACGCCTTTGTGTTGTTTCGCAGGGACGTTTGTTGATGGATGCTGGGCTGTTCGCTGGCCGGTCCTTTCGGGTCGGGTGGGGTCCTGGCTGGACGCTGGCACACTGCGGCCAGCAGCTGAGCCCACTGCCCTCCAAGCTGCTGGACCATCAGGAGCTGACCTCCAAGACCGACTTCAGCTTCCTGCCTAAACCTGCCAGGAACAAACCGTAAGCGACGCTCAGCGACGCTCAGCGACGCTCAGCGACGCTCAGCGACGCTCAGCGACGCTCAGCGACGATCAGCGACGCTCAGCGACCTGTTTTACGACTGTTTTTACCTTTTATCCTTCAGAGCATTAACTGCTTCTGTTCAGTCATATTAAAGTCTCATCAGGCCACAGCTCCGAAATCAGTGACGTAAAATGACTTGCCATGTGAAATAAGAAGCATGAAAAATAAAAAGTACAATTTTTATTTGAGATAAAGAAAATGTTCAGTTTCCATGTTGAAATATCTGCTTGGTCAAACCCAGAAAAAAAAAACTCTGTCGGCAACCTGTCGGTGTCTGTCGTCTCTGCAGACTGACTGAAAGTCCCTATAAGGTGGTGTTGGAGCAGCTCGTGGCTCTGGAGCCTCCAGCTGCAAAAACCATGGAGGAGGAGGATGATGATGAAGAGAGCCAGGCGGTGCTACTGCACCCGCTGGAGATCTGTCTGAAGCACAGCACCGTTAGCACCAGCGACGCCTCGACCTGCCCTCTGGTCCGACCTCAGCCTGGCGTGGTGGCGCTGCACGAGTACGCAGAGTGGATCACTGAGCTGAAGGAGAAGCAGGGTGACGCTGATCGTAAGTGATGACGCTGAATAAAGTTATCAGTTTCCTGGTAACTCTAATTAATTATGAAAAGTGATTCTGACTGTTTTTGGCTACTTTTTACCTTAAAGTATTTCACCTTAAACACTGTTCTCCGTTTGGTATAATTTTTTCTGCACAACCTCACCTGAGTGACGGTACAGTTATTTTCATTTTTACATAATGTATCAACAAATTGAGCCTCAAGAAAATCAAGATTTTTCTTACTTTCTTCCTGTAGTAAAATATGATGATGCAGTGCATCACCAGATGAGCCTGTATTTTACTTGTCCTATCAACAAAATGTTGTAGAAGTGCAGAGTTTGAGACAGATCTGTTAATCCATTTGGATCTGAAAGTTAATGTCTCTTTTGGTGATAATTGCATAATGTATGTGTAATAAACGTATTTAATGTGTGTGAATCAGTTTGCTGTTCTCTTTACGTTACCAGTTCTATTACATTATGACTTTTCCATCTGTTGTTTATTTCTCTTATTTTTAGATACAATTTCTCTTTGCTGTGGTGGTTTCATGAGTTTAATGAATTGTTTCTCCCTCTGTTTGTCCCTCAGCCCTCCTGGGTTACTGGGCTGAGGTCTGGACCCTGTGTGAAGCTCTGTGGGGTCGCTTGGGTCCTGCAGACCAGGAGCCAGACATTGGAACACCCAGTGACTATGAGCAGCAGTTGCAGAGGAGACGAACCTTCTCTGCCTGGCTGTCCCGCGGCGCCACCTGCAGGGTGGAAGAGGAGGTGGCTCTGGCGGGGAAAGGTCATCACACTGACGCAATCTTCAGCTACCTGACGGGCAACCGCATCAGCGAGGCGTGTCGAGTCGCACAGAAGGAAGGTGAGAGGGAGAGCGAGTCTTAAAAGTCACGGCTAATTAAGACCTTTTAGATTTGTTAGTGCGACTCTTAATAATCAGGTTCTGTTGCTGTAGGACAAACGGTGTCAGTAGACTAGAAGAGTCCAGGCAGGATTTTTATGGGAAAAACAAACTAATAGTTGCAGCAAATGTGTAGTAAAAGCAGCCGCAGCCTCACATGTGTTGAGTTCTGTCACATGGACTGAGAAACTGCTGTCTGTCCCCAGGAGACCACCGTCTGTCCCTGCTGCTGTCTCAGGCCATGGGATCTCAGTACTGCCGGGACCTGCTGGCCCTTCAGCTCGCAGACTGGAACCGCATGCAGACCGACAGCTACCTGCCCGAGGAACGACTCCGCATCTTCGCGCTGCTTGCTGGGAAGCCCGTACGTTGTGTTTGATTCATGTGAAGAGTGAAAAAGATATTTGTGCTGTTTGTCAGCACATCAGAGATTTACCATAAAGACTGGAAATTAGGTGGCGAGCATAGTCGCACATTTGATTTCCTCGTGTTCTTTGCCTCTTTAGATCATTTTAATCTTAACATTTAAGTGCCGCCTCGTCGTTCAGCGTCTGTGGTTTAATGCTGCATGTCCCTCTGTCCCTGCAGGTGTGGCAGTCGTCCGACTCTGTGGTGAACGTGTGCTCTCAGCTGGACTGGAAACGCTGTGTCGCCGTCCACCTGTGGTTCGTGTTGCCTCCGACCGCCTCTGTGGCCGACGCCCTCGCCAAATACGAAGCCTCGTTCCAGGTGACGTCACGTGATTTTTACCTTTTAATGGTTTTTATCCTTCGTTATTCCTTTGTCTTTTACACCCTTTAAGCAGGTGTTTTAATAAGCAGCTGTTTTTATTTGTCCGTCAGGGCTCATGTGAGGCGGGGAAGTACGCCTGCGCCCCCCTGCCTCCGTACCTAGAGGCAGAGCTGCAAGACCTGGAGGATGAGGAGCAGGAAGAGTCTAAACGACCTCTGTACGACCTCTGCTTCCACCTGCTGAAGCTCTACAGTGACAGGTAAACCAGCCATCGATGGAACCTGTGAACAGAGCATGAAAAATGATGTGATGTCTGGTATAATTAAATACGCTGTTACACAAAGAAGCTGAAACAAAACCACACGTCTGTGAATGGAGACACCAGAACAGAATAAACGGTGAAATGCTCCTTTAATCCTTCATCTGTCTCTTCCTGCAGACACTACAGCCTGCAGCAGCTGCTGGACCCTCTGGCGGTCACCTGGGAGCGTCTGGATTACCGTCTGAGCTGGCACCTGTGGGGCGTCCTGCAGGCGCTGCACTACACCCACCTGAGCCCCTCGCGGCAGGGACTCCTCCACACCAGCTACGCCGCACAGCTGGAGAGCGCCGGCCTGTGGCACATGGCCGTCTTCATCCTGCTGCACATCCCCGACCACACGTATGTTCAGTCTGTCAGCATGAAGCAGGATGAAATGAAGGGGATTTAATCCAGAACTGATCGGTGTTAATTTAATCTGTTCCAAAAGGCAAATGAAGGAAACAGCAGCTGCGAAAATCACCAGTTATAAAATAACACTTCACATCTGCGAGCTGCAGATTCAATAGTTTTTCTTCGTTTCCAGTTATGAGATTCATATTTAAGGGGCCTTTTAATGACCTCTAACAATATAACAGCTCAGGGATTAATCTGTGAAGTTGATCTTTTTTTTTTTTGTTTCTAAACTGTCAAATACAGAAAATAGTTTTTATTTCAAACCAACATTTGAAATCTCGAATATATGTATCCAGTTTCCACAGACAAGCAGATAAACTTATTATTTGCACCGTCGTCTCTGTTATTATTTTTAACCTGCTCCTCTTCAGACTCCACTCATCAGAGCAGAACCTGATTTTTAACCTTGTTATTCTTCTGTCTTCTTCAGTCAGCGGGAGCGAGCGGTGAGGGAGCTGCTGACCCTGCACTGCCCCCTGCAGGAGACAGAAGAGACCGTCCGGAGGGAGCGCTTCCTGACCGAGAGGCTGCTGATCCCAGAGCAGTGGATCCACGAGGCCAAGGCCACTCGAGCCCGCAGAGATGCAGACAGACAACAGGAGGCCCTGCACCTGTACCGTGCCGGATACTGGAACCAGTGTCACCGGCTGCTGATCCAGCACCTGGCTTCAGGTACCATCTGTTGTTAACACAGAAATCATGTCCTGAAAGATCAGGTTTTAATAAAATATACCAATAAAATAACATGATACTGTCACCGTCGCCTTGCTCAAGAGGGATTTGTTGGATTTTATATATAATTTAGTTGTATTGATAAATTCTGTCGATTTAAGTGCCTTGAGTTGACTGTTGTTGTGAATTTGTTCTATAAAGTGAACTGAGAAATAAAGTGAACTGAATTGATACTTGAGGAAAAACTTTCCTTTCATCATCTTTTAGGATTCTCGCCTGTTTTTGTGCTTTGGTAGTTTTCAGTGAGGACCACTGAAAACTACCAAAGCACAAAAACAGGAGAATATTTAGCAGGAACATTTTGTGAGTTTGGTCTTTCTGTCTGTCTGCAGACTGCATCATCAACGACAATCACGACTATCTGCTGGAGTTCCTGGAGGGGCTGGCGGTCCCTGAACACAGCGCCGCCATCCAGGACTGGGACACTGCAGGGAGGGTCTACCTGGACTACATCAGAGTCATAAAGACTCTGCAGGAAATCCAGCAGGTGCTTGTCCAACACGATGTTCACAAAACTTTAAATCCTTCAGTTTAATCTGAGTTTAATCACAGACACGAGATGTAAAAAATAAAAATGTGTATGTGCGTAAAGATCAGAGATAAAAGGACGTATCCAGTGGTAGAAGTAGCAATAACAGTGTGAAAGTCCACACAGAGACTTTTGTTTCCAAAAGTGCAGACAATCATTACTGAATTATGGTTGTGGATGCATCCATGTGATTATCTGTATTTACCTGAATCTGCAGAGTAACTACTACTAATTTGTTTTGATCTTCGCCGTCAGATGGAAAACACCGGCTATGAGTTGGAGCGTCTCTACACCGACGTAACGTTTCTGTGCAGCAGAATCGAACTGCTGCCCTGCAGCACGGCCAGAGATCGCCTCGCCCAATCAGGTAAGAGATCAGAGGCTGCGGCTTTTCTCTTCAGCCGTAAACATCAGCGGCTGGAGCCGTTCACATCTGTTCTGATGAAGGTAAGGATCAGATTTAGGCTAAAGACGAAGAGGATGAAGAAATCTACAGTGATCATTTGGTGCAGGGTGAAGCTTTTCTCAGTTTGTTGTTTTGTTTGGTTTATGAAATGTCAGAAAGTGAAAAATGTTTAACGTGCTCTGAACCTGCGTCACACTCGGCATCAGTGATCATCTGCCCAGTTCTGCGACCTGTTCAAACATTTAGCAGCTAAAGAGTTTAGTTTCACCTTCACATATAAAGAAGAATACTTTTAGAACAACCAGCGAAGGTTCTCACATGAAACATGAGAAAAAACGATCTGATCTAACCCTCAGCATCCCCTCCTCCTCCTCCTCCTCCTCCTCCTCCAGCTCC